>JAQOTM010000334.1:140273-187493 GCA_029168755.2 Tillandsia fasciculata | reverse complement strand
GGTTACGGAATTTGAGTTGGCGTATTTCGTGAATAGTTTAAGTCTTGAAGATTGAAGATGAAGAAACTCTGGATCATATACCTCAATCTCAAGAAAGAAGAATTCAAAAGGATCAGGTACGTTTAACTAAATAATTTGTGATGATCCGAATACTTCTTATAGTGTAGAAACACCTGGAAGAGGTTTTAACTGCATATTCATCAAAAACTGGACATGGGACATGTTCAGGATCCGGATCATGTCGTTTCAATCCGGATCCCGAAGGGTGCTCGTTCATACACTAGTTCAATCCGGATCATGGCATTTGATGATCCGGATCCCGAACATGAGTTTTACCTGTTGGCTTGAACGATCCGGATCGTGGAATCTCAATCCGGATCCCGAACACATTGTTCTGGTAAAACTGTATGAACGATCCGGATCGTAGATTATGATCCGGATCCCGAACAGGCGGTTTTCTGGAAATTGCTCTCTACGCGTAAGCGATCCGGATCGTGACTTGCGCAGTCCGGATCGCCGCCCGTAAAACTTTCCAGAAAAGTTTGTTTTTGATCCGAATATTCTTCCTAGGGTTTCTAACCTATAAATAGCCCTTCCTTTTCATTTCTAGGGCAATCCACACATCGGAAAAAGAGCCGTCATTTTCAAATATCATTTTATACGGCCTTAGATCCACATATAGAGAAGAACGGAAATCATTAGATCTATTTAATGGTTCTTCATCTATATTGATTAGTTTGATTCTAGGATTTTCATACTCATATCTTGAGTTGAATCAAACTAATGAATACTTAGATGGTATTTCCGATCTACTCTTGATCTAAGTATTCGGCGGATCATCACCACCCAAACAAACAACGATTTACCCCAAAATCGGCGCGTGGACTCGCGTGGCCTTGTGGATTCAAGGTGTTATCGCTCTCGTGGATTCGGAGCGAGGTGCGTTCGTGGATTCGAAGCGTACCATTGGGTGAAGACCGTGGATTCGGTCGGACGTCGTGGATTCGACGTTGGACGCTGTGGATTCAGCGTTGGCGGCGCAAATCGTGGATTCGAGAAGCGTTGCGGAGCGAGCGGAGAAGATCGACTAGGGGCGTATGGTAAAAGGTTGAGTCGTCTGTGAGTACGTTATATCACCTTGTACGTGTGTTAACTCTAGTGGATTTCGCCGTGTTATCGGTCCCGTGGTTTTTTACTCCGGTTTGGAGTTTTCCACGTAAAAATCTTGTGTGTTCTTTTATTTTTCCGCATTGGGTTTTATCGCACAATGATTTTTGAGTGTTTATTGTTTACACCTATTCACCCCCCTCTAGGTGTTTTTTCCCCTATTAGATCCTTATTAACCTAAACCCAACAAGTGGTATCAGAGCGGGAATAGGGTTGTAAACAATGGTTGAAGGTGGAAACATCAATCGACCCCCTTTCTTTGATGGAACTAATTATGCGTACTGGAAAGTACGGATGAAAGCTTTCTTAATTTCCATCGACGAAAGGGTGTGGCAATCAATTGAATTAGGATGGTCTAATCCAACTGAAATTTTAGATGATGTTCGCACCTTGAAACCTAGGTCGAAATGGACCAAGGAAGAGATAGACTTATCTTCTTACAATGGCAAAGGGATTAATGCTCTATTTAATGCTTTGTCACAAACTGAGTTCTCTCGCGTCTCGGCATGTGAGACTGCGAAAGAAATCTGGGATGTTCTTCAAGTTACGCATGAGGGAACTAACCTAGTGAAGATTCAGAAACTGCAAATGCTTACGAGCAAGTTTGACTCAATCTCTATGGCAGAGAATGAATCCTTCACTGACTATTACACACGATTGCAAGACATCGTGAACTCATGTGCTAACTTGGGAGAGAAGATTCCAGAATTTAAAGTTGTAAGAAAAATTCTAAGAACTCTTCCTGAACGATTTCGCCCGAAGGTTGCAGCCATTGAAACAATTAAACACCCGGACGAAATGCGTGTAGAAGAATTAGTAGGTGCTTTACAAACTTATGAAATGACTTTTCCTACTAACTATTCTTCTGGAAAGGCATCCTCTTCTAAGTCTTCAGGTTACGCATTGAAATCAACTAAAGAAGAAGACGCGGATTCATCCTCCTCGGACGACGACGAGAACATTTCTATGGAGGACTTTGAGAAGCAGCTTGCTCTCTTGACAAGGAAGTTTCGCCGCAACTTTCGAAGGGGAAATTCAAGCAAAACTCCATCCTTCGGAAAGTCGAAGAAAGGCAAGGGATTCTCAAGCTACAAGTCAAGAAGCCAAGAGAACTTCTCAAAGGATAAGAAAAGTTCTGAGGGACAAGTTCAGTGTTTCAAATGTCGAGGCTACGGCCACATAGCAACTGAATGTCCCAACAAGAATCCGGCTAAGAAGAAAGCGATGCAAGCAGTCACTTGGGATGACAACTCCACGTCAAATGAGTCATCGTCAAGTGATGAAGAAGACAACGCGACAGCTTTCCACGCGTCCACCAAACCTTCATCCTTCATGTGCTTAATGGCAAGTACATCCGACTCACTGTCCAACTCCACTGTGGAAAAGATTGCAACGGACGATGAGTCAGATAATTCGGAAGGTGAAGATTTTGTTTTAGCCTACCATCAACTTCTGAGGGATTCAAAGAAACTGGCTAAACAAAACAAGGGGTTGAAAGAGAGATTACTGGAACTTGAAGTTGAATTAAAAAGAGTAACCTCTATCTCAACCGATCTTGAAGTGGAAAGGGACAATCTGGTTAAGACAAATGTTTCCCTTCAAGAGTCCAATGAGCATTTCGAGAAGAGTTATGTAGACATGGTGAACAAAGCGAACTACTTCTTGAAGCTCTACGGCGAGGCCCGACAGGAAAAATCTGAAATGACAGAGACCATACGCCAACTAAAGGATGACTTACAGAGATTTACTTCTGGAAGGAGTAAGTTGGACAGACTCCTTGGTCTCGGTCAAAGAAACAAGTTCGGCCTCGGATACACTCAAACTGGAGACATTCCAAGTTCGAGTGGTACGGTATTTGTGCCTTCGTCGGTATCTCCTCCTCCGACACCGGTGTTCACGCCAAGCAACGACAACGAACCTACTACATCATCTTCGGAATCGACAAGAACCAAGGTATGTTTTCGTTGTGGCATTTCAGGGCACATCAGAAGAAACTGCAAGACTGGAGCCAAATGCACACCTCAAGAACATCTTGCAGCAACTACCAAAAGGGCTATTCCTCGGAAAACCACTCCAACCAAATTGACGGAAAAGAGCCTTGGTAGTACATCGCTCAAGACGACATCTTCAAGGAGCAGCAATTCTTCAAGCAAGACGCCCTCACCTAGGAAATCAACTCCACGAGCACTACAGTCGCATACCAAAAAGGTTTGGGTGCGCAAAGGTGAGATCTTTCCCTGTCTTGCTACCACTGTTTCCTTACATGCATATGATAGTTCGTCTTGGTATTTGGATAGCGGGTGTTCCCGACATATGACCGGCGATAAAAACTGTTTTCAAACTTTTGAGAAAAACTCCGGAGGACTTGTTGTTTTCGGAGATGGCCGGTCTTCCAAAATTGTTGGAAAGGGAACAGTAGCTATTCCAGATGGCCCGGTTCTAGATAATGTATTATTTGTTCATGGCCTAAAGACTAACCTCATAAGCATAAGTCAACTGTGTGATAGTGGTTATTCAGTTAATTTTTCATCTGATAAATGCACTGTAACTGACTTGAACCATGCTTTCTTTTTAAAGGGGGTTAGATCAGAAAATAATTGTTATGTAGTTCCTTCTAAAATTTCTGAAAAATGTAACCTAGCATCTTTGAAAAATGAAACACTTTGGCATGAAAGGCTAGGTCACATAAACTTTAAGGAACTTGCTAGAATTTCAAATAAAGATGTGGTCAAAGGGGTTCCGAAACTTTCTTTTGAACAAAACCTTGTGTGTGGCGGTTGCCAAAAGGGAAAACAGTCTAGGACTGCACACAAGAATTTGAACCACATAGGTACCAAACGGCCTTTGGAACTTTTGCATATGGACTTAATGGGGCCAACTCGTCAACCATCTCTTGGAGGTAAATGGTATATTTTTTTGTTGGTTGATGACTTTTCTAGATATACTTGGGTAGCCTTTCTAAAGGAAAAAGCTGATACCTTTGACTCTTTTCTCGAAATCTGCAATCGTATTATGATAGAAAAGAATGAAAGGATTACTCGAGTGAGGAGTGATAGAGGTGGTGAATTCATTAATTCTAGATTCATTGATTTCTGTGTTTCAAATGGCATTAAACATGAATTCTCCGCACCTTACACACCTCAACAAAATGGTGTAGTCGAGCGCAAGAACAGGGTCGTACAGGAGATGGCTCGTGTTATGCTTCATAGCCGGAACCTTCCTTTATACTTTTGGGCTGAAGCGGTGAACACGGCTGTCTATGTTATCAATCGAGTGTACTTGCGCCCGGGGACTTTTAATACACCATATGAACTTTGGTTTTGTAGAAAACCTAACATCAAGTATTTTCGC
The DNA here is from genome assembly GCA_029168755.2 of Tillandsia fasciculata. NCBI lineage: Eukaryota > Viridiplantae > Streptophyta > Magnoliopsida > Poales > Bromeliaceae > Tillandsia > Tillandsia fasciculata. The sequence continues at coordinate 182,975 of JAQOTM010000334.1, read as the reverse complement.
ATTTTCGGGAGTCGTTGTTTTATTTTACGTGATCGTGAAAACCTTGGAAAATTTGACTCTCGAAGTGACGAAGGGATTTTCTTAGGTTATTCTACAAACAGCAGAGCATATCGAGTCTTTAACTTAGAATCTAAGGCGATCGTAGAATCGATAAATGTTAAGGTAGATGAAGCTTTTCACTTTGAATCTGAAAAATCTACCCTCGATATCTCTCCTGATGATGATTCACCTGCTAATGCATCTTCCTCTAACAATTCTTTCGATAATAATATTGATGCATCTAACGGTTCTTCAAGCTCATGTGATGTGCAGGAATCATCTCGTGTACCTCCGCCTACTCCTCTACCTCAGACGTTACGCATCTCCAAGGATCACCCTGAGTCGAACATAATTGGAGATCCACAAGAAGGAGTTAGAACACGGAGACAATTGGTTTGCGGATTTGCATGCTATGTATCTCAAATCGAACCAAAGAATGTTGATGAAGCTCTCCAAGATGATTATTGGATTAAGGCAATGCAGGAAGAGCTCCATCAATTTGAGCGAAACAAAGTCTGGGAACTGACAAAGCCTCCGAAGCAACACAATGTGATAGGCACCAAATGGATCTTCAAGAACAAGAAAAACGAAGAAGGTACTATCATCCGGAACAAAGCAAGGTTAGTTGCTCAAGGCTATTCTCAAGTAGAAGGTATAGACTTTGATGAAACCTTCGCCCCTGTAGCTAGACTCGAGTCCATTCGTATACTGTTTGCTATTGCTTGTCATTTTAAAATCAAATTATTTCAAATGGACGTTAAGAGCGCCTTTTTAAATGGATTTTTAAATGAGGAAGTTTATGTAGCTCAACCGAAAGGTTTTGTGGATCATAAACTACCTAACCATGTTTTTCGACTGAAAAAGGCTCTTTACGGTCTGAAACAAGCACCGCGAGCATGGTACGAAAGGTTGACAAAGCACCTTTTGGAAAAGGGCTACACTCGAGGGGGAGCTGACAGGACTCTCTTTGTGAAGCATTATCAAAACAATTTCATAGTTGCTCAAATTTATGTCGATGACATTGTTTTTGGAGCAACGAGAGATAATGATGCTTCTAAATTCGCGGAGACCATGGAAAGCGAATTTGAGATGTCCATGATGGGCGAGTTGAATTACTTTCTTGGATTACAAGTTAAGCAGAACGATGAAGGAATTCACTTGTGTCAATCCAAGTATGCACTGGAGTTGGTCAAAAAGTTTGACCTTGAAAATTCGAAAGATTTTCCAACTCCAATGGGAACTAGCCATAAGGGACTTGGAAGTGAATCACAATGTGAGAATGTAGACGAGAAACTGTACCGGAGTATGATTGGAAGTCTACTATATCTCACGGCTAGTCGCCCGGATATATCCTTCAGTGTTGGGATTTGTGCGAGATATCAATCAGCACCGAAGGAGGTTCACCTGAAAGCGGTGAAACGGATCATCCGGTATATCAAAGGTACAATCAGTTTCGGAATTTGGTATCCTATGGGAACGACTTTGGATATTGTTGGATACTCAGATGCCGATTGGGCTGGATCTGTGGATGACCGGAAAAGCACGAGTGGTGCATGCTTCTACCTTGGCCACTGCCTTGTTGCATGGCACAGTAAGAAACAGAACTGCATAGCACTCTCGACTGCCGAAGCGGAGTACATTTCTGCAGGAAGTTGCTCAACCCAATTGATTTGGATGAAGAGCGTGTTGAGTGATTTCCGAATTTCAACATCTTCGGTAACCATTTTATGTGACAACACTAGTGCCATTAACATTTCTAAAAACCCTGTGTTGCACTCTAGAACAAAACATATTGAACTTAGATATCATTTTCTTAGAGAGCTAGTTGAATCAAACATTCTTCAACTGTCATATATTTCAACTGAAGATCAATTAGCTGACATCTTGACAAAACCTTTGGATCAAAAACGTTTTATTCACTTGCGTAAAGCAATTGGCATGCTTTCCTTGAAATAACCTCTTTTGAAACTTTTGCTTAGATTAGGTTTTGTTTTTGTTCTTTGTATTTGTTTTGTTCTTTATCTATGTTTTGTACATAGCACACTAATTGAGCACATTTCATAATTGACTTTACTTGCACCTTGACATGCATTTAGAAATTTATTATGTCCTTGATGTCATAATATCTCAATGTTGCAATGATCATTTACGTTATTTAAACCATCTTCTAAGTGATCAAAGTCAATTTCTCTCTCAATGATCTCTTGGTATAGTCATTATCATATTTGATTGCTTAGTTGAGTATGAATTCGAGATCAGTGGTTTGGTTGAATACCTTATATATTAAATAATTGATAGCCAATTGAGGGGGAGTCAATGAAATCTGAAATGCTCAAAAGATGTGGAAAGAGTTACATCCCAGTGAGGAGTGTGAAAACTACCACCACATGGAGAAAATGAAAGAAAAAGAAACTCCATGAATGAAAAGCAAACTTTTTGTTTTGAAAATTGTTGATGAAACTCATATTGAAATACTTGACTCAGTCGTATTTCATGGTTGGTATAAGGTGGGATTTTTAGTAAAAGATGCTCAAAGAGCCACTCCTTCAACAGATTGTCTAGATATATTATCTAACTTATCTGGGATTTCAAACATCTATTGATCTTGGTACTTCATTTTCTTTACTGAAATTGATGATTTGATAAAGACATTACACATAGGATCAAGATAGATGTAATTGAAGTTGTTCAACTTTAAGTGTTTTAACTTTCGTAAATCTTCGTTTCATTTTTGGATATTATTGATAGATTTTGCATAATCTATTTCTTGTTGTATGAAACGATGCTATTTGTTTAAAGTTGACATGATAAAATGCTTACATACTTTTTCTGGATTTTACTGTATTTTTCTTAACTTTTCTGGAGAAAAAGGTGTAGGCGATCCGGATCGTGGCAAAGTGATCCGGATCCCGAACGCAGGATCTTCCCTGTATGTGGCCGATCCGGATCTCATTCACGACCGATCCGGATCGCGGCTAGGGCTTCTTATAGAAACTTTCAGATTCAAGATTTCTTTACCAAAATTTCTGATTTCCAAGCTTCTAGAGTTTCTCTTTCTAGATCTCTTGCTTCCTAGTGCTTCAAAACTCAAGCTTCTTCGGATTCAAGTAAGTTTTCATGATCAAAACTCGGTTTTTCACAGTTTTTAGGTTTTTTCATCAAACGCGAGCAGAAAAGATGGATTTTCTTCGTTTGTGAACGGTTTTTGATCAAACTTCTTTTGAAATAAGAACTCTGGATCTATTAGTTTTGCTTTTATGCTGGGTTTTTGCATGATTAACGAGTTTTTAGCCTTCGATTTCTAAAAATTCGGTTTTAGGGCATAAAAGAGGAATTTGTGTAAAACATGAAATTGATCTATTTTTAACATTCTTTTTGGAAAACTAATTTGATTCTTAGCTTCTCTATATGATTATGATTGTCTAGGTACAATGTGTTAAGATTTTTCAAATTTGACAATTTTTCATATGTTCTTGAGTTGGTTTTCACAGGACATTCTCTTTAAAACTCAAAGCACTAGAATCAATGGCATTCTCGTGGTTGATCATCTTTCTGGTCGCAATGCTGCCTGGGGGTTCATCGGTTAAAGAAGAACCAGGCGTCTCAACTGGAGACAAACCGGAAGGAGCCAATGAAGACAGCTCGGATTACAATAGTGAAGAATGGGACGATTTCTTTAAGGATGTTCAGCGAAAAATTGATGAAGAAGAAAGGAAGTTCACCAAAGGGAAGAGACTTATGAAATCTGCCTCCACGACCGTACAGTATACAAGAAGGAAAAGCGTTCAAAGAAATACAAGCCAGCAGAGTGGGCCTCTAACCAGAGCACGCTCACTTTCAGGATCCTTGCAAACTGGATCACCGTGGACTGCTGGACCTGATGCACCATCTGCATCTAGACAGCGTTCATCTTTTCCAAGGACGCAAACAACAGAGACAGAAACTTTGGAATCGATTCGTCGAGAACAACAGAGGGTCTCGGTTACACATGAAAGGATATTGAGAGAACTTCAAGAAATCTCTGCTGAACACAAGAAACTCAAGAGGAAATACTCAAATCTTAAGAGCTTGATTAAAGGATTTTTAAGCAAGCTGAGCTCTTCTAGCTCTGGCTCGTCAGACTGAAAAACAGAGTTGGACACTTTTGTTTGGGTTTTTAGATTTCAGGACATTACTTTTCTTTACTCATCTCTCAGTTTGTGCATATTCTTAGGTTAATTCTCTTTTTGTGCATATTGTTAGAAACTTATGAACTTTTTGTTTACTCTCCTTACATATTGTAGCTCATGCTACATTTTTGGCTTTATTTGTGACAAAAAGGGGGAGAGAATGAGAGTGAGAGAGTTGAAGAGTTATAAACTCTGAACAATGAAAAACAATGAACTCTGAACAATGACTGTGAATGAATCAAGGAATGAATCAAGGTAAGTATGAATCTCAACTCAACTTGGGTTTTCTTTTGTGGAATGTGACATGCTGATACTAACTATTTGACTAACTATTTGGGCATGTAATATGACTAACAAGTTGATGTTGGACTAACATACTTTGACATTTGGTTTTCAATTGCTTAGAAGATATGTTGGTTTTAACTATGTTCTTTCACATATCTGATTCTTTCAAATGTCATGATGAGATCAAACTCTAATTCTGCTTTTGGTTTTCAATGTTTCAATTCTTGAGGTATCTAACGATTTTGTTTGTCAAGAATGTTTTCTGTGTGCAGAAGTTACAGATGTCTAAGTCTAGAGTCTGTTCTAGGAGTTTGTCTCATGTTTTTATTTTTCATGGAACTCTTTTGTAAATTTTTGTTGTATGGTGATAGCAACAAAAATATCCTTTTTGAATTTTCTTTGTGGATCTGTGTTTTGTCACGAAACCGCCAAAGGGGGAGATTGTTACGGAATTTGAGTTGGCGTATTTCGTGAATAGTTTAAGTCTTGAAGATTGAAGATGAAGAAACTCTGGATCAATACCTCAATCTCAAGAAAGAAGAATTCAAAAGGATCAGGTACGTTAAACTAAATAATTTGTGATGATCCGAATACTTCTTATAGTGTAGAAACACCCGGAAGAGGTTTTAACTGCATATTCATCAAAAACTGGACATGGGACATGTTCAGGATCCGGATCATGTCGTTTCAATCCGGATCCCGAAGGGTGCTCGTTCATACACTAGTTCAATCCGGATCATGGCATTTGATGATCCGGATCCCGAACATGAGTTTTACCTGTTGGCTTGAACGATCCGGATCGTGGAATCTCAATCCGGATCCCGAACACATTGTTCTGGTAAAACTGTATGAACGATCCGGATCGTAGATTATGATCCGGATCCCGAACAGGCGGTTTTCTGGAAATTGCTCTCTACGCGTAAGCGATCCGGATCGTGACTTGCGCAGTCCGGATCGCCGCCCGTAAAACTTTCCAGAAAAGTTTGTTTTTGATCCGAATATTCTTCCTAGGGTTTCTAACCTATAAATAGCCCTTCCTTTTCATTTCTAGGGCAATCCACAATCGGAAAAAGAGCCGTCATTTTCAAATATCATTTTATACGGCCTTAGATCCACATATAGAGAAGAACGGAAATCATTAGATCTATTTAATGGTTCTTCATCTATATTGATTAGTTTGATTCTAGGATTTTCATACTCATATCTTGAGTTGAATCAAACTAATGAATACTTAGATGGTATTTCCGATCTACTCTTGATCTAAGTATTCGGCGGATCATCACCACCCAAACAAACAACGATTTACCCCAAAATCGGCGCGTGGACTCGCGTGGCCTTGTGGATTCAAGGTGTTATCGCTTTCGTGGATTCGGAGCGAGGTGCGTTCGTGGATTCGAAGCGTGCCATTGGGTGAAGACCGTGGATTCGGTCGGACGTCGTGGATTCGACGTTGGACGCTGTGGATTCAGCGTTGGCGGCGCAAATCGTGGATTCGAGAAGCGTTGCGGAGCGAGCGGAGAAGATCGACTAGGGGCGTATGGTAAAAGGTTGAGTCGTCTGTGAGTACGTTATATCACCTTGTACGTGTGTTAACTCTAGTGGATTTCGCCGTGTTATCGGTCCCGTGGTTTTTTACTCCGGTTTGGAGTTTTCCACGTAAAAATCTTGTGTGTTCTTTTATTTTTCCGCATTGGGTTTTATCGCACAAAGATTTTTGAGTGTTTATTGTTTACACCTATTCACCCCCCTCTAGGTGTTTTTTCCCCTATTAGATCCTTATTAACCTTAACCCTACAGCAGCAGGCTGACACTGCTGCCCGCACAGGCAGCAGCAGCAGCAGCTAGCTGCTGCTTGGCACAGCAGCCAAGCAGCTGCTTGTGCAGCTGCAGCCCAGCTAGCCCACCTCTCCTTTTCTCTTTTTTTTTTTTTTTTGTTTTTTCTGCCAAGAAAGAGGAGGAAGAGAGAGAGAAGAACCCTTACTTGTCACAAGAGGGAGAGGGAGAAAAGGATCTTCTACTTCTTCTCCTTCTTCTCTTCTTCTTCTTCTCCTTCTTCTCATTCTCTTTTCTTCTTCTCCTTTTCCTCTTCTTTCCTCTTCTTCTCCCTTTCGTTTCTTGCTCCAGCAGAGAAGAGAGAGAGAGAGGGGGGAGAGAGAGAGGAGTTAATATGCTGCAGAGGGTAGTTGGGGTATCGATGTGTTTTTACGAAATTGCCCCCAACTTACAAAAGAAATCCCAAAACTGCCCTCAATCCTGCAGTTTTGCACCTGCAGAGAACAATTTCGGATACCCCTCTTTCTCCGCGTTTTGCCGTCAACTGGTAAATCGAAACATCAATTTTTCTCTCCTTTTAATCTACAAATTTTTCTTAAACTCTCCACGATTTTCTTTAAATTTTTGGGCTACTCTAAGCCCTCGAAAGAGTGCCCCGAAAAAGCTTCGTGATAAACTGCACTGTCAAAAACTGCAGTTTCAGAATTTACGAAGCATTTTTCTCCGCTTCGTTCTCCAATTTTCCTTTAATCGCTCACCTCGGTTTTTCACCCCTTTTAATCAGAAAACTTTTGTGAGACACCCCACGATTTCTTTTAAATTTTTGGGCTACTCTATGCCCTCGAAAGAGAGCCCCGAAAAAGCTTCGCAATCAACTGCGCTGTTAAAACTGCAGTTTCAGAATTCTTGAAGCATTTTTCCTCGCTTCGTTCTCCAATTTTCCTTTAGTCGCTCACCTCGGTTTTTCACCCCTTTTAATCAGAAAATTTTTGTGAGATACCCCACGATTTTTTTAAATTTTTCGATTACTCTAAGTCCTCGAAACAGGGCTCCGAAAAGGCTTCGCGATCACAAAATTCAGAATCTCTGAATTTTGCTAAGGTCCTCGGGTTCAAGTCACTTTCGACCCAATGCCCTTCGCGTCAGCCCGAAACGCACCGAACTCGACTGTAATCATATTTAAAACATGTTACAAGTCTTCTCGCCGCATTTCGCCATTTTGCGAATTCGGCGAACGTGGGCTTAAATTTTACAAGCTTGAAGCTTCGATTCTCAACTACAACTCACTTTTCGACTCAACGGCTTTTTCGTCGATTCGAAATGCTTCCAACCCACTTGTAATTACATTTGAAATGTGTTACAAGCATTTTGCTGAGTTTTGCCACTTTCCAGAAATCGGCGAACTTAAGCTTTAGAATTTGAAACTTCAAATTCTCAACTTACAACTCACTTTTCGACTCAACGCCTCTGCGTCGATTCGAAATGCTTCCAACCCACTTGTAATTACATTTGAAATGTGTTACAAGCATTTTGCTGAGTTTCGCCACTTCTGGGTCACCAAAAGCCTCGCTGTATCAAAAATCGCTGGCGGACCCCGTTCTCGCAATCCGGGTGTCCGATCGACGCGAAATTTTTACTGTGGCCTTAAAACAATATTACGGAGCTCCCAGAATTTTCTCAGAATTTTCTGACACTGTGAATTTCCACTAAAAATCTGGGCCTCCTTTTTCAATTAAAATTCTAAATCCCTCATTTTTAATCCGATTTCGGCCTAATTCGCTTCCATATCATCCTCACTTCTCTAACTTTCATAAAAATAGTATTTCATACCATTTTTATTTAGATTTATTATATGTGCCGAAAATCCGGTACATTACAAGTTCATCCCCCGGTAATCGAAGATGAATCTTTCAAAGGTCAAGAACAATGGTAGTACACCCCACAAGACGACGTCAACATGGATTCCAAAGAAAAGTGATCAACCGAACAGGATGCATTCACTAAGGAGAACAATGCCATGACCATTGCCGACATACTCCAAAACTCGTAAGGTTTGGGCGCGCAAAGGTGAATTCTTCCCTTGTCTTGTCATTCATACATTACTTTATGCATATGACAATTCGTCTTGGTATCTGGATAGTGGTTGCTCACGCCACATGACCGGAGATAAAAACGTTTTTCAAACCCTTGAGAAAACCTCCGGAGGTCATGTAGTTTTTGGAGATGGACGATCTTCAAAAATAGTTGGCAAAAGAACAATTGCTATTCCAGATGGCCCGGCTTTAAACAATGTTTTGTTTGTTGAAGGCATTAAGACTAACCTCATAAGCATTAGCCAACTTTATGATGATGGTTTTTCAGTTAATTTTTCTTCAGTAGAATGTCTTGTAACTGATAAAAATCATTTTTTCATTTTGAAATGGGTTCGGTCACATAACAATTGCTATGTAGTTCCTGGTAAAACAAGTCAAAATTATAACCTAGTGTCACTTGATAATAAAACACTTTGGCATAAAAGACTAGGTCACATTAACTTTAAGGAACTATCTAGAATATCTAACAAAGACATAATTAGAGGTGTTCCTAAATTGAACTTCAAAGAAAACCTTGTGTGTGGTGGTTGACAAAAGGGAAAACAAACAAGATCCACTCGCAAGAATTTGAATCATGTTGGAACAAAACGCCCATTAGAATTATTGCATATGGATTTAATGGGGCCAACTCGTCAACCTAGTTTGGGTGGAAAATGGTATATTTTTCTTTTGGTTGATGATTTCTCTAGATATTCTTGGGTAGCATTTTTAAAAGAGAAAGCGAATATTTTTGACTCTTTTCATGATATATGTCATCGTATTATAATTGAGAAAAATGAAAAGATTGTCCGTGTTCGCAGTGATAGAGGTGGAGAATTCATCAATTCAAAATTCATCGATTTTTGTTCTTCAAATGGCATAAAACATGAATTCTCTGCACCTTATACACCGCAGCAAAACGGTGTAGTCAAGCGCAAAAAGAGAGTTGTCAAGAGATGGCACGTGTTATGCTTCATAGCCGGAAACTCCCTTTATATTTTTGGGCTGAAGCAATTAACACTGCTATCTATGTAATCAATCGCATCTATTTGCGCCAGGGTACTTTGAATACCTCATATGAGCTATGGTTTAGTAGAAAACCTAATATCAAGTATTTTCGTATCTTCGGGAGTCGCTGTTACATTTTACCCGATAGAGAAAATCCTGGAAAATTCAACTCTCGAAGTGATGAAGAAATTTTTATGGGTTATTCTACAAATAGTAGAGCATATCGAGTATACAATCTTGAATCGAATACGATGATAGAATCAATTAATGTTAAAGTAGATGAAGCTTCTCATTTGTCTTCTGATAAATCTACTCTTGATATGACTCTTGATGATGAATCTACTGCTAATGATATTGCATCTTTGCATGATAAATCTTCTGAAAATTTTGATGCATCTCATTGTTCTTCTAGTTCATCTAATGTGTAGGAATCATCGCAATTACCCCCGAGTACTCCATTACCTCAAACGCTACGAATCTCCAAGGACTATCCGGAATAAAACATCATTGGAGATCCTCAAAAAGTAGTTAGGACTCGGAGACAGTTGGAATGTGGAGTCGCATGTTACGTCTCCATGGTAGAACCAAGGAACATTGATGAAGCTCTTTAGGACGACTATTGGATTGAAGCAATGCAAGAAGAGCTCAATCAATTTGAAAGGAACAAAGTCTGGGAATTAACGAAGCCCCCGAAGCAACAAAACATTATCGGTACAAAATGGATTTTCAAGAATAAGAAAAATGAAGAAGGTACCGTTATTCGGAACAAAGCAAAGTTGGTTGCTCAGGGCTATTCACAAGTTGAAGTTATAGGCTTTGATGAAACTTTCGCCCCGGTAGCCCGTCTCGAGTCAATTCGTATTTTATTTGCTCTTGCTTGTCATTTTAAAATAAAGCTTTTTCAAATGGACCTTAAGAGCGCGTTTTTAAATGATTTCCTAAATGAAGAAGTTTATGTTGCTCAACCGAAAGGTTTCATAGATCATAAACTTCCAAACCATGTTTTTCGATTGAAAAATGCTCTTTACGGTCGAAAACAAGCACCACGAGCATGGTACGAAAGACTAACAAAGCACCTTTTGGAAAAGGGCTATACTCGAGGGGGAGCCGATCGGACACTCTTTGTGAAGCACTTTCAAGATAATTTCATTGTTGCACAAATCTATGTCAACGATATTGTATTTGGTGCTACAAGGAACAATGATGCTTCAAAATTCGCTGAAATAATGAAAAGCGAATTTGAGATGTCCATGATGGGCGAGTTGACATATTTTCTTGGATTGCAAGTAAAACAAACTGAAGATGGCATTCATTTATGTCAATCCAAGTATGCAATGGAGTTGGTCAAGAAATTCGGATTAGAGAACTCTAAAGACTTTCCGACTCCTATGGGAACTAGCAATAAGGGACTTGGATGTGAATCTCACGGAGAAAAAGTAGACGAGAAACTTTACCGAAGCATGATTGGAAGTCTACTTTACCTTACGGCTAGTCGCCCGGACATTGCCTTCAGTGTAGGGATTTGCGCGAGATATCAATCAGTACAGAAGGAAATTCACCTGAAAGCGGTGAAAAGGATCATCCGATACGTCAAAGGTACGCTAAATTTCGGAATTTGGTATCCTATGGGCACATCTCTCGACATAATAGGATATTCGGATGCCGATTGGTCTAGATCAGTGGATGATCGAAAGAGCACGAGTGCTGCATGCTTTTACCTTGGCCATTGTCTTGTTGCATGGCATAGTAAGAAGCAAAACTGCATTGCTCTCTCGACTGCCGAAGCGGAATACATTTCAGCGGAAAGTTGTGCAACTCAATTGATTTGGATGAAAAGCATTTTGAGTAACTTCCGAATTCCTGCGACTTCGGTAACAATTCTTTGTGACAACACTAGTGCCATTAACATTTCAAAAAATCCTGTGTTGCACTCAAGAACAAAACACATTGAACTTAGATATCATTTTCTAAGAGAGCTAGTTGAATCAAGTTCTTTACAACTTTCTTATATTTCAACTGAAGATCAATTAGCCGATATTTTGACAAAACCTTTGGATCAAAAATGTTTTATTCATTTGCGAAAAGCAATAGGAATGCTTTCTTTAAAATAACAATTTTTGAACCTGTCACGCCCCGAGTTCAAAAATCAGCGTATAAATTTTTTTTTTCTAAATCAGAGTTTAAAACCACCAGGGCGCAACAGACCACCACATATATAGAAGAGTCCCAATCCCCTTTGGGATTGGGCCTTTTCTAGATATGCACGGCTAGCTTGGCAACAACATTAGAGTACTAACTACGTACTACAACTATTAAAATTACAATTTAATTATTACAAATACTTTACAAAAATTACAACTGGATTACAAAATCATTTCTTTACAACTATTACACAACTTTCGACTGTCCAGGGTCAACATCTAACTTGGAACCTCACCAACTCGTCCCAACATTCCAGCACCCGCTCGACCTGAAAAATGGTCACCCAGGGGGTGTGAGATACACTATACATGTATCCCAGTGGGCACGACGAGCCGAGAAATAGCAGATCGTACCTACTGGTATACAATACTAGAGGATAGTAATAATCACAGGTTAGGATAATCAGATAGATAATCTTGGAGCTGTAACTAAAAGCAATCTTATACAATCTTGTAGCAAGCATAGGCTGATAACAATAGCAGGTGTAGCATAGGCTGATAACAATCGTAGATATAGCATAGGCTGATAACAATAGCAGGTATAGCATAGGCTGATAACAATAGCAGGTATAGTAATCAGGAGATCATGAGATATGATAAAAAAATAGACTAAACAGGCAATATATATGCATCAACAAATGAAATATCAAATACCCAATCATAAGCCACCATATTGGTCTACAAGACCTCAGGGAAACCTCGCCGAACCTGGCACCAACTTGGCTGACATACTCCGGCACCCTCGGGCACTAACCTGGGAGTCAACACTCCAGCACCCTTGGGCACTAACATAGGAGTCACGGGTCGTACACCAGACCACTTTACCGGTAAAGAACATCCACACGGGTCATGACTCCGCTGATGTTCGTGAAGTACAGCAGTGCGGGCGATAAATCATGCGAATGCTCAAGCTCACGGTCCACAGACCGGGTAATCGGCAACAAGCCGGGAAATCCCCACTGGGATGCAACAATCTCATACTAACAACATCTCAACTCAATGCAAGATCATCAACAAATCTCAACTCAAATGCAGGATCAATCAACAGCAACTATGAATCATGGATCAAAATAATCAGCAGTGCTGAAAATCAGGTATAGTAAATATCCTGGAATCAAATCATAAGATCTGGAAGCAACTGAATACCAATCATGCTGTGGTGACCCGGATCTTTGCAGGGCTTCTACAGTGTGACCAGCAGCTTATGGAAGCCTACGTGGCATGACGGCGGTATTCGCGCGCCAATTTGGACACAAGAGATGGACTCGGGGCTTAAAATGGATCACGTGGGTAATCGGGGGACCCCGTCGGATGTTTAGAAGAGTTTACGCGCAGATTGGATATCAGTTTTAGGCTCGGCGCGAAATTCGGATTAAAAATACCTTTTCGGGAGCCTTCGGCAATTTTTAGAGTAGGAATTTGGCGAAACGGACATCAAATTCGGATTCAGCGCGCGAAAACGGTCAAAATGGACTACCTACTTGATATTTTTGAGCATCGGTTACTGTTCACCGCCGGAACAGTGTCTCCGGCGATCGCCGGCGGCGGCCGGCAGCGCCGGCGGGCGGCGGCGCAGCCTCGGGCAGGCGTTTTGCGGCCGCGGGCAGGCGGCTGAGGGCGCGGGCAGGCGGCTGAGGGCGCGGGCAGGAGCGCGGTCTACCGCGGAGGTCGTGCACCAGGGCGGTGCCACGTGGCGGCTTGGGGTTGGTTGGTTCTGGAGGCGCGGTCCACAGAATTTAGGCCCGGGTGCACGGTAGACCGGGTGGACACGTGGCATGAGGTGATTGGTTCGGTGTTGTGCTCCCGGTCCACGCAACCGGTGGAGTTGGTGACCGGGGCAGGTGGCCGTACGGCGGGGCAGGTGGCCGTACGGCCGGGGCAGGCGGCGACGTGCGCGGTCCACGGCGCGACGTGCGCGGTGCACGGATTGCCGGGCCACGTGTCGCGCCGCCATTGGCTGGCGCAGGTGCGCCGGGTGCAGCGGGGCCCAGGGTCTCGGTGAAGTGGGCTACGTGGCCGGCCCGTGGAGTTTCGGGCGTGAACAGTAATGGGCCGGCCCATTACTGTAGCAGCCCGAAAGATTTCGGGCGCCCGAAAGTGGGGACACAGCGGGTATTTCTCCAAAAGATTTTTCAGCCTATATATATACCAACCCGAGCCCCCTTCTTTGCTCTTTTTCTCTCAACCCTTTCACTTTCTGCCCGAGCCCCCTCAAGCAAAGTTTTTCACCTCTAAGTGCTTGATCTTCCTGCCAAGTTCTAGGATTTTAGGAGGCTCGAATCCCGAGGTTCCCCATTTTACGGCGCGGCGCGACGTTGCATTCCTGTGTTCCTCTTCGGCGCAGCGACAGTGTTTTAGCTCCCCTGGGCTACCCCGAGATCACTTTGCTGTGATTCTTGCGCCGACAGACTCCTAAGAGGTAGGACTTCATCTTTCGTTTTGGTCGCACTTTCCCGTTTCGAGGTTTTGGCACGGATCCCGAGGCAAACAGTGACCCCATTTTCTGTGTGGACTTCCTTGACAGCAGCGGGGTATTTTGGCCATATCTTCGCGCACGAGCGTCAGACGGAGACGTGCTTGTACAACTTTTTCATCTACGGATCGCAAGGAACGCGCTCGTATTTTTCTTGGAATTTCCTGAGATTTATTTCGAGGTGAAAATCACTGTTTTATCTGTGTACAGTGTGCAGTTTTCCTTCACAGTTTGTTGTTCGGATTACCACCTTGCCGAATTTATATCTTGACTTACCGAACTCAGATTTGGGCGTGCAAGCTACCGTTGCGAAGCTATCGATGCGAGGATCGCCGTGATATTTTTCTGGGAATTTTCTGGGCACTTTCTGCAGGTGATAATTTAACAGTTTTGGGAACAGATGTTGTATGTAATTATAAGAGCTGTATTTGGGAACTTAAGTGTGTTTAGTGGACTTTGCATTGTTCCAGGAGTGTTACGGGTGTGCTGAACTTGTTGGAGCAAGGGATTAGAGTTATCTGGTATTTTCAGCTGTTGAGACTTGGACAGTTAACACTTCAGGTGGGTGCCTTATTCTCGGAACCGGTGGACGGTTCTCTAAATTGTTATATGTTAGCATTGCATGCAGGTGTACGGTACAATAGCTGGGATTGATCGGTAAGTTTGACAATGAGGATCTTATGGAAATGGCAAGTGAATTACTCATAGTATGACAATGGTATAAATCAAATATTCATGTTGATGAATAGTGGAAGCCTACCTAAGACAAGGTTACCATATATGATTAATTATTTTGCCTTTTTAGCACATAACCTTTTATGAGGCCGGTTTATGCAATGGGATAGGATTATGTAGTTATGTGCAGGTTCTGCTCTGAGGAGCCATTATGGATTGAGGACTATGGACAGGTATGGTCATTAATAATTTTGGCATGAGGCATATTTTTACTTATTTTGCTTTGAGGACAAAAGCATGCTTGTATGGACATATAGCTAGGCCACCTTTTACTGCTACACTTTCATGTTGGGATATGACTTAGGAGAAACCATGTTTGTTCTTCTCCTTTCTTTCTAGATACTAGATTCGCGTTGCTCGGGTTCGAGCAGGGATTTGGGATAGTGTAGCTGGGGTCTCAGTGTCGGGGACAGGTTGTGCCGGATTGTGATAGGTTGTGGTTCATGGGGTATTGCGGCAGCCGCGGACATTGGGCGGTTGACCGGAGATTGTTTATGCATCAGATTGGGTATCAGGCTTCTCTAGTGGTTGGAGTTTTCCACTTATTGTTTCCAGTTATTTCAGTTGGGGATCGGGTTTCCCTTTTTGTGGAGGGTTTTTCCCACTTGATCTTGGTCTTGATCCAGTCCTGCTATACAGTGATACTTTACTCGTGTGGGTCGCTCCCCTCGAGTGCCACTCCGGAGTAGGCTTTCCACGGTGCAGAGCGCCGGGCACCATGCTGGGTTCTTGAGTTCGACAGCAGAGCAGGCAGTACCAGTGTTTACTGGTGACATCAGATTGGGTTTATTACAGATATTTACTTTATTGTTGCACTCGTGTCAGGGGGACTGAGTGGAGTCTAGCGGCTGTGTGTAGACCAGTGCTAGTGTTGTTGGGAACCGTTTGGGGTTTGACGGTGGTCCCGTGGTCGTTGTGAGTTCCTTGACCATTGTGTGAGAGGTTGAGCATCTTGAGTCTATCCGTTTTGAGAGAGAGAGGGCATGGGTTTGACTATAGCCTGCATGAGCCACTACTCGATAGCGAGTTAGTCCGTTTGGACGCCCTACGTAATTCCTGCCCGTCAGCGGGAGGTGGTTGTAGGTGGGCGCAGGTTTGACTGGACCCGATGTGGCAGTCAGCTCGATTGGGTCGATTGAGCACCTCGTGTGCGAGTGTCGCATATCTTTATCAGAGTTTCCCCATTGGAGCATTTAGATAGAGGCATGGTAGCTGTAGGGTGTCTCCAGCTTCTTCTTTCAGTTTTACTGCATTGGTTATCTTTTGCCTCTTGTGGTCTTGGTGGGCAGATCGTCGGGCCTAGCGGCGATACCCACTGAGAGCTCCCTTATGCGTAGTTCTCACGCCCTTTTGGGGGTTTTCCCCCTTTTTTGTCCTTTCTCTCCTTTGTTTTGCAGAGTCTTAGCGGGTGTTGCCGTTCTGTGGTTGCTGTTCGTGGTGAGGGAGTAGCGAGCTAGATCCAGACCCATCTTTGGTGGGTAGCGGTACCCCCCTTTTTGAGGAGATCTTCAGTATAGTCGGTAGATTGGTATTTATTTTCTCTTTTGAGAGACTGGTGTAGTGAGGATTTGATGTTTTGAGAGCTTGTACACTGATGTTTTATTTGAGATATCTCCCTGTTGAGCTATGAGTTTTGTACTCGAGGTTATTGTATGATTATCTTTTTGGGAGATGGACCTTGTAGCTTTATCTTCAGTTGTACAGTGGTTGATTTTATTTCTATAGCAGTTTTATCTTTTAGCTCTGATATCTGTTTAGCTGTAGCTCTTTTTGCAGGTAGGACGCTTCGCCTATGCGGGTTTGGCATAGGTGGCGGATCTGTTGGCGAGCCCGGGTCGCAGTTTCGACCCCGGGGTGTGACAGATTAAGTTGGTATCAGAGCTTAGGGATAGGTCATGGTGGACTTAGAAACCCTAGGCTTGTGGTTGGATCCTAGGATGACTTCGTGAGAGTCGTGACTTGTAGCGAGAGTCCTGATTGAGTCTTGCTCCTCTCCCAAGGGACGGGAGGGGTGATTGGCATGTTTATTCTCCCAAGTAGTTATGTTGGCTGCAGACAACATAACGCTGTGGAATGGGTAACATGCTCTAGACTTTCGCCGGATTGGGTCGAGCGTTGTTGTGTGCTGATTTGTGGTTTCGTCGTGGCGAGCGGTGTCTCCCCGACGCTGGGTTTGGGACCCTTGTGTATCCTGTCATGACAGTTGAGCTTGAGCGGTTGGTTTTGGGCTGGATACCCGGATTGAGGTCAGAGAGTTCCGGACCCAGATGACAGGATTGTTAGAGGCATATCAGCGGGGGAGTGAACAATTAGCTTGGTGATACAGTTGTCAGAGCAGTTGGCAGCCCCGACAGTACTTTTCTTCTGAGACCACCAGGATGTAGTATCCTCAGCGGCAGGGATTTCTGTGGCGCCAATGGAGTGAGTAGCCCCCTCCGTGCTAATGTTTGGTGCCAAGGCACCGAGGTAGGGTGGATAGTTGACAGCAGAGGAGCTGTGGGGCATGTTTGATTTAGTGAGCCAGATTTGGCAGATGAACCACCCCGACTCGTAAGATTGAGTTTGGAGCCTTTGGAGGCAGAGTCGTGGTTGGTGGTGACGGAGTGATCAATTGAGAGCCTCCTTGTGCTAGAGAGTTCATGCAGCTGTTGAACTGGCGCTCCAGGTTTCGAGGGACGAGGCACATAGGATAGGTGACACTGAGAGTGGATTGCGCCAGGATACTTTTCAGTTTATTCGGTCCCTCCTGTTCGGATTTTGGATTGTGGATGCCTCGACGGAGTAGGCATTGTGTTTGGAGCTGGGCACTGCAGTTCCTTTGGATGGTGGCGCTTGGCGCTAGGTGAAGGGGGACAGATCGGCCGGCAGCGACCTTTTCGTTTTGCGTACCTGATGGTGGATATCCTGGTGGATGGTTAAGGTAAAGCTCACCCAAGGGAATACTACCCTTTGTGATTAATAGCATGCATAATTGGGGTATAATATATGTGATTGAGGGGTGAGCTTAGTAAGGATAATTGTATAAGAAATTGCGGGAGATTATTGGTGTTTTGTCTTATGACGGTTGCAATTTTGGTTTTTTGAGATGTTGGAGATCGGGTGGACCCCGATGGCAGTATCAGCATCTATCAGAGTAGCGCAGTGGTAGCGTGGTTTGGCTATCTACGGAAGACCGTATCCGTCGCCGCAGCGTGAGCAGAGACAAAGGTTGTGCTCCCTTTGTGTTTGGTTCGTATGCTTTCTGGCAGACTGAGCGACAACCGCTTTCATCTTGTGGATGAGTTGTGCCGCCTGGTTGGAGGGTGCCACGGCAGTGGATCGGGTTGTTGCAGGTGTGATTTCCTCATAGCAGTCGGAGTTAGTGCACTTTGCATTCCGGCATGGACTAGAGGCAGAGTTGTTACCACGCGCTCTAGAGGTACAGGTTACCATCGGTGTTGTGCATATGAAGGAGGCATGTGGATTATGTCCAGTGTCGTTGAGACCATGAGTTATACCGGCAAACCTATTGATATGGGTGGCAGTTCGATGTTTTGACCCAGTGCTTGGGATTGGTTGGCACAGCACCACTGGATGGTTCGGTGTGGAGAGAGAGTGATGATTGTGACTTTTGCGAGGCAGGCGAAGGAGGCTTGTTATGGGGAGATTGTTCGAGCACTCAGGTTTTAGCGACTGTGTGAGAGGAGCTTACGGCGGCGCCGGAACCAAAGGATACTTCTATTGCTGCGAAATCCCGGGGGTGAGTCCACTCGAGTTGACGATTACGCCGCCTGTTAGGGAGATTGAGATTGCGGATGATGTGGTTCTGGAAACCGCGCCAACCTCAATAGCACCACTTGGATATTATCTGTAAGAGCTGGGAGAGTTGATCGCACCGGTACAGGGATCTGTTGGATCGAGGGTCTGTTTGACCTAGTGCCACGTCGTTGATGCACGACGGTGAGAGCCCTTTGGGATTGGAGCCCAGGCAGGTCCAGGCATTATTGATGGAGCTATGTTCCGGCAGTTATTGCATGATGCCTGCACCAATATGGAATTTCAGCTGAGGGCTTTGTCTTGATGGTGTTCAGGACACAGTAGGGGCATTACGAGTACAGTGAAGCCAATAGATTGCCTAATGCCCTGTTACCTCTAGATTGAGGAATTCTGTGTTTCAGTTGGCCTTGAACGGGTTGTTAGCGGCATCCTCCAGGGATATTTTGGTTTTACCCCCCCCCCCTCCCTGAGTGATTTAGAGCTTGTGCAGCTTTGTAGATGGTGTGTCAAGGTCTGTGAGGAAGGAGCCTTATGCCAAGTCGTTGCGGTACAAGTTTTAGCTTCGAGAGCATATCTTCCTGGATTACTTATTCTAGCCGTAGGGGCGGCGGTGGAAATCTGGCCAAAATGGATGCTGTTTAAGACTGGTCGAGATCGACGGTTATTGTTGGGGTGAGGAGCTTGTGGACTGGATAGTGCCAGCAGAGCTTGATGAGCGGGTGATGAGATTGGTACCAGCGCCGATTCTAACCTTGTCAGTGGTGGGAGATGGATTTGCGAGTTTTAGTGATACCTCCCGTAGTGGCTGTAGAGCTACCATTGGATTTTGTTGAGCATCCAGTATCACCCCGACAGAGCCACTGTGGTGGCGGATACTTGGAGCAGAAGAGCTTTTGGGAGTCGGGTTTGGCGGTTCCTTAGCTGGCGCTGTGTGGGGCTATTCTAGTGTGCAGGGGTTGAGTTCGTGTCCCAGAGGATCCCTTTTGTTGAAAGGCTGCGGCTGAGCAATCCACTTGGGTGGTTGAGTTTTGAGGGTGACTGAGTGTGAACCCCTGCTTGTTAGGGCCCCTTTTCTGTGCAGGTGTTTGTGTGGTTGTGTTCCGGGTCGCTTGGGTTGAGTTGGCTCTTAGGAGTGTTGTTGAGCGTGTTGCTCGGGCTATTTGTTCCTTTCCCCCCGTCTTTTATTGGAGTTTTTGAGGTTTTTCTGCGTCTCAGCTCAGGAGTGTTATGCTTTGGACCCCTCGCCCGTGATTGACTCGTTCTTTATGAGGTCTGTGAGAGTTTGGAGTACGAGGGACGCCCGTTGTGAATTCCGGCTCGTGAGGTGAGGGAATTGCGCAATCGGGCTATGCCGTTCTGGTTGTTGCTGATGTTGTTGCTGTGGAGTAATCACGGGGAGTGATTGGTGACTTGGGATCTGGGGTACGGCGGTGTGGAGTATTGACCCTTGGTTTCTGAGACTCCTTGGGAGTTGCTTTAGTTTCGAGGACGAAACTTTCTTTTAGTGGGGGAGGATGTGGTGACCCGGATCTTTGCAGGGCTTCTACAGTGTGACCAGCAGCTTATGGAAGCCTACGTGGCATGACGGCGGTGTTCGCGCGCCAATTTGGACACAAGAGATGGACTCGGGGCTTAAAATGGATCACGTGGGTAATCGGGGGACCCCGTCGGATGTTTAGAAGAGTTTACGCGCAGATTGGATATCAGTTTTAGGCTCGGCGCGAAATTCGGATTAAAAATACCTTTTCGGGAGCCTTCGGCAATTTTTAGAGTTGGAATTTGGCGAAACGGACATCAAATTCGGATTCAGCGCGCGAAAACGGTCAAAATGGACTACCTACTTGATATTTTTGAGCATCGGTTACTGTTCACCGCCGGAACAGTGTCTCCGGCGATCGCCGGCGGCGGCCGGCGGCGGCGGGCAGCGCCGGCGGGCGGCGGCGCAGCCTCGGGCAGGCGTTTTGCGGCCGCGGGCAGGCGCTGAGGGCGCGGGCAGGCGGCTGAGGGCGCGGGCAGGAGCGCGGTCTACCGCGGAGGTCGTGCACCAGGGCGGTGCCACGTGGCGGCTTGGGGTTGGTTGGTTCTGGAGGCGCGGTCCACAGAATTTAGGCCCGGGTGCACGGTAGACCGGGTGGACACGTGGCATGAGGTGATTGGTTCGGTGTTGTGCTCCCGGTCCACGCAACCGGTGGAGTTGGTGACCGGGGCAGGTGGCCGTACGGCGGGGCAGGTGGCCGTACGGCCGGGGCAGGCGGCGACGTGCGCGGTCCACGGCGCGACGTGCGCGGTGCACGGATTGCCGGGCCACGTGTCGCGCCGCCATTGGCTGGCGCAGGTGCGCCGGGTGCAGCGGGGCCCAGGGTCTCGGTGAAGTGGGCTACGTGGCCGGCCCGTGGAGTTTCGGGCGTGAACAGTAATGGGCCGGCCCATTACTGTAGCAGCCCGAAAGATTTCGGGCGCCCGAAAGTGGGGACACAGCGGGTATTTCTCCAAAAGATTTTTCAGCCTATATATATACCAACCCGAGCCCCCTTCTTTGCTCTTTTTCTCTCAACCCTTTCACTTTCTGCCCGAGCCCCCTCAAGCAAAGTTTTTCACCTCTAAGTGCTTGATCTTCCTGCCAAGTTCTAGGATTTTAGGAGGCTCGAATCCCGAGGTTCCCCATTTTACGGCGCGGCGCGACGTTGCATTCCTGTGTTCCTCTTCGGCGCAGCGACAGTGTTTTAGCTCCCCTGGGCTACCCCGAGATCACTTTGCTGTGATTCTTGCGCCGACAGACTCCTAAGAGGTAGGACTTCATCTTTCGTTTTGGTCGCACTTTCCCGTTTCGAGGTTTTGGCACGGATCCCGAGGCAAACAGTGACCCCATTTTCTGTGTGGACTTCCTTGACAGCAGCGGGGTATTTTGGCCATATCTTCGCGCACGAGCGTCAGACGGAGACGTGCTTATACAACTTTTTCATCTACGGATCGCAAGGAACGCGCTCGTATTTTTCTTGGAATTTCCTGAGATTTATTTCGAGGTGAAAATCACTGTTTTATCTGTGTACAGTGTGCAGTTTTCCTTCACAGTTTGTTGTTCGGATTACCACCTTGCCGAATTTATATCTTGACTTACCGAACTCAGATTTGGGCGTGCAAGCTACCGTTGCGAAGCTATCGATGCGAGGATCGCCGTGATATTTTTCTGGGAATTTTCTGGGCACTTTCTGCAGGTGATAATTTAACAGTTTTGGGAACAGATGTTGTATGTAATTATAAGAGCTGTATTTGGGAACTTAAGTGTGTTTAGTGGACTTTGCATTGTTCCAGGAGTGTTACGGGTGTGCTGAACTTGTTGGAGCAAGGGATTAGAGTTATCTGGTATTTTCAGCTGTTGAGACTTGGACAGTTAACACTTCAGGTGGGTGCCTTATTCTCGGAACCGGTGGACGGTTCTCTAAATTGTTATATGTTAGCATTGCATGCAGGTGTACGGTACAATAGCTGGGATTGATCGGTAAGTTTGACAATGAGGATCTTATGGAAATGGCAAGTGAATTACTCATAGTATGACAATGGTATAAATCAAATATTCATGTTGATGAATAGTGGAAGCCTACCTAAGACAAGGTTACCATATATGATTAATTATTTTGCCTTTTTAGCACATAACCTTTTATGAGGCCGGTTTATGCAATGGGATAGGATTATGTAGTTATGTGCAGGTTCTGCTCTGAGGAGCCATTATGGATTGAGGACTATGGACAGGTATGGTCATTAATAATTTTGGCATGAGGCATATTTTTACTTATTTTGCTTTGAGGACAAAAGCATGCTTGTATGGACATATAGCTAGGCCACCTTTTACTGCTACACTTTCATGTTGGGATATGACTTAGGAGAAACCATGTTTGTTCTTCTCCTTTCTTTCTAGATACTAGATTCGCGTTGCTCGGGTTCGAGCAGGGATTTGGGATAGTGTAGCTGGGGTCTCAGTGTCGGGGACAGGTTGTGCCGGATTGTGATAGGTTGTGGTTCATGGGGTATTGCGGCAGCCGCGGACATTGGGCGGTTGACCGGAGATTGTTTATGCATCAGATTGGGTATCAGGCTTCTCTAGTGGTTGGAGTTTTCCACTTATTGTTTCCAGTTATTTCAGTTGGGGATCGGGTTTCCCTTTTTGTGGAGGGTTTTTCCCACTTGATCTTGGTCTTGATCCAGTCCTGCTATACAGTGATACTTTACTCGTGTGGGTCGCTCCCCTCGAGTGCCACTCCGGAGTAGGCTTTCCACGGTGCAGAGCGCCGGGCACCATGCTGGGTTCTTGAGTTCGACAGCAGAGCAGGCAGTACCAGTGTTTACTGGTGACATCAGATTGGGTTTATTACAGATATTTACTTTATTGTTGCACTCGTGTCAGGGGGACTGAGTGGAGTCTAGCGGCTGTGTGTAGACCAGTGCTAGTGTTGTTGGGAACCGTTTGGGGTTTGACGGTGGTCCCGTGGTCGTTGTGAGTTCCTTGACCATTGTGTGAGAGGTTGAGCATCTTGAGTCTATCCGTTTTGAGAGAGAGAGGGCATGGGTTTGACTATAGCCTGCATGAGCCACTACTCGATAGCGAGTTAGTCCGTTTGGACGCCCTACGTAATTCCTGCCCGTCAGCGGGAGGTGGTTGTAGGTGGGCGCAGGTTTGACTGGACCCGATGTGGCAGTCAGCTCGATTGGGTCGATTGAGCACCTCGTGTGCGAGTGTCGCATATCTTTATCAGAGTTTCCCCATTGGAGCATTTAGATAGAGGCATGGTAGCTGTAGGGTGTCTCCAGCTTCTTCTTTCAGTTTTACTGCATTGGTTATCTTTTGCCTCTTGTGGTCTTGGTGGGCAGATCGTCGGGCCTAGCGGCGATACCCACTGAGAGCTCCCTTATGCGTAGTTCTCACGCCCTTTTGGGGGGTTTTCCCCCTTTTTTGTCCTTTCTCTCCTTTGTTTTGCAGAGTCTTAGCGGGTGTTGCCGTTCTGTGGTTGCTGTTCGTGGTGAGGGAGTAGCGAGCTAGATCCAGACCCATCTTTGGTGGGTAGCGGTACCCCCCTTTTTGAGGAGATCTTCAGTATAGTCGGTAGATTGGTATTTATTTTCTCTTTTGAGAGACTGGTGTAGTGAGGATTTGATGTTTTGAGAGCTTGTACACTGATGTTTTATTTGAGATATCTCCCTGTTGAGCTATGAGTTTTGTACTCGAGGTTATTGTATGATTATCTTTTTGGGAGATGGACCTTGTAGCTTTATCTTCAGTTGTACAGTGGTTGATTTTATTTCTATAGCAGTTTTATCTTTTAGCTCTGATATCTGTTTAGCTGTAGCTCTTTTTGCAGGTAGGACGCTTCGCCTATGCGGGTTTGGCATAGGTGGCGGATCTGTTGGCGAGCCCGGGTCGCAGTTTCGACCCCGGGGTGTGACACATGCAGACTAACCAATCATGCAGACTAAACACATGTTTTTGAGAAAACTATTTTGAAAACAGATTTTAGGTCCAAACCTCGAAGAGCGTTGTCTTTGTCCTATCAAACAAGAACAGACTCAGGCGACCCTACGAAGCTCGGTAAAAACATTTATTTAATAAAATCATGTGTTTAGCAACATAACCTTTGATCAACAACAAGCCGAAACAATTCAATCAAGGCTGCAATATCAGAATCAACTGAATCTCAACTCATATGCAGGAATATAATCGACAACAACTAGAACATGGATCAGGATATATATACTGATAATCAAGAATAAAGGTGCAATCTAGCTAATAACCAATCAGGCATGGCAAATGTCCAGGAATAGAGTCATAATCTCTGGAAGCAACTATGATCAATCATGTAAACACTGGAAGCAACTAAGATCAACATGTAAGATATCAGATAACTAATGAAGGTCGACATCAATCAGGCGTAAAGCAGTATGAAACTGAATCAAAAGGAAGGCAGGCTCAAGATAATAATTAAGCTACAAAAACAGGGGTCCAACCAATACCGTACACAGAGGGCCGAAATGATAAAGCCCGGACCGAAGATAAACCCACCTATCAAATAGCAGGCGACTAAACTGTAATCCACTGTATGCTCAGAATCAACGTCAAACTGGACCCACCTGAATCAAAAATACTAATCAGGGATTAACTCAGTCCCACTAACTCTAACTTAAACCCAGATCAACTTAAAACCTCTAATTATTTAAACAATAGTGTTTGATATCAACATCTAGTCCAACATGATCTTTAAGTTCCATCTTTGGTAAAATTACCAAAATGCCCCTCCCGGGAATTCCTTTTGGACTTTCGGGAGATTCGGGCTTTAAAACTTAGCCGCTGGCTCAACCAGATACTACTAGGACTCAACAGTCGGCTTGGTGAAACCGCCGCAATTTCTCAAATTGTGCGATTGCCACCCGGATGCCGTTAAATCGACGATTTTGCCGATTTTCGGACCGATTTCCGATTTCCGCTCAACGGGAGCCGTTGGATTCCTAACGACAAGCTTAGGAATCATTTACACACTATACTAAACAGTACACGCTGTCATTTTTGCGTTTAGACCCCTAGGGTTTCTAGAAATTGCATTTTAGTGTCATTTGAGCACTGTTTTCGCTCGTTCTTTCAACTGGAAAATTATTTTTACGAACCGTCACTTCCGGCAGGTGACATTTAACTTGCTAAACACCGTGCTCACCCATTTGCGACAGCACGGAACCCGAGAAAAACTTCGGGCCATAGTTTTCTTCTCTAACCTAGCTTAAATGAAATTTTGTTTCTCCGGATCATCAAAACCTTAATCTAACGCGAGCATCGTGTCCAGTGACCCCAAATTAGCCAAGAGCACACTGTTGTGGCTTCGCAAACAGCCCGGAACAGACTTTGGGCCAATCATCTACTTGAGAGCTTGTTTATACTAAATCTTTACATATACTTGTGCAAAACCAAATCTAACTTAACCATCCCTCTCTAGGCAACCCAGGAATATCAGGGCTTGCCCTATTTGCAGCCCTGAACTGCTGGTTCAACCAGAACCATTACCAAGTTCACATACAACATTCATATTGCTCCAAACATTAATCCACACAGATCTGACTTGATCTGAAGTGAGCATCAAGCTTAGGGGATCATTTGGAGCATTTTTCATTTTTACATCAAACCCAAATTCCAATTTTTCTTTCTTTCAGGCATTGCCACAAACACCATATGTGCACAATATATACATCATATACCTAGCCAACAATTGAATTTGTTCTCGGCCAATATTGAACCTGGGGCAATATAACATGGATCAACTTACTCCTCCAAGTTGCAGGAGCATTTGTATACAACTTGGAGCAGCCAAAGCCCCAGGTTAGCCGCAGCTTCGAGGAAGAAGATGATGCTTATGGCATTGAAAATCGTGACCAATCAACCAGGGAGTCTGGGATCAAACCACTTGCGCAAACCTTCCTAAAAACTCAAGGCAAACTCACCTGGACCCGTGCCCGGCGACAGGGCACAGCGGCGGCGGCGGGGGAGCAAAGCTCGGTTTGGAGCTTCAACCCATTAATGGCGAATTTTTCTAGAGGCCATATGAAGCCTTCCAACTTGGATAACGTTGTTCCTCTGGTTCACACGAAGCTTCCCGACCAACTCTCCCCGGCCGGAGTTGACCGTAACGCCGGCGGCCGAGTTTTGGTCCATTCTCGGGTTAACCATGGCACCTTGGATTTCAAGCTGCATGGGAGCCATGCAATAGCATGGTTGGGATCCCCTTGGATTTCAAGCTGCATGGGAGCCATGCAATAGCATGGTCGGAGAAGCTCGCCGGCGCCGGAGCATAAAGATCGGCCAATCATACAAAACCCGAAAAACTAGGGTTTCAATTTTCTTCTTAATTACTCAACCAAAATTTCTAAAACTTTTCAGAATTAATCTATATATCCTACAGTTTCTACCCATCATTTTAGTTTCCTTTTTGGTCCCCTGGTTGCAGAGAACAGCCGCGGCGGAGCAAACCTAGGGTTCCGGCCACTTATTGCTCCCGCCGGCCATGCGATGTGCATGGGAGCTTGGGGCTTGGCAGGGAGCATCCTAGGAACCTAAGGAGACTACTTCTAAAGGTCTAGGGCTCAAACATCCATTGGTTGAAGAGTTCTTACCTTGGCCGGAGTTGTTGAAGAAGGAAGAAGCCGGTTTTGGTCCCTCTTCCACGCGCGGCCACGGCAACCTCTCAGGTTGCACCACAGGCATAGGGGAACTCCTCAGGGTCTCCAAATCCAAACTTGAAGAAGCTTGGTTCCAACTTCTTCAACCTCTCACTCACTTTCGAATTTTTTTCAATGGAGGTTGGTGTCCTCGGCCAAACCAGTGCACAAGATTACTCTGGGGTGATGCAGAGGACCATGTGATGCCTCGGACTTCCCCTGACCCTTCATGCATGAACCCAAGGAGACCAAGAGACACAAACTAAATTTAATGCAAGATTCTTTGCAAAATATCCCCCAACTCGGTTCAGACCTAACCATAACATCCAAGGTCTTCACAGTAGGTGCAAAATGCACCCAACACCCCACGGTTTAAGCCCCTAAATTTTGGTACATAAAATAATATAGTTTTCTCAAAAATACCCCCTTTTTCGGTGCATTTCACGCATTTCGAGAAAATCTGTTCGTCAATTCGCGAAACGGACTTCGCCACGACGTCCGACTCATCGAGACCTGTCAAGTAGCGTATTTGTTTGTTTTGTTTGGTGCTCGGATAAATTCTCGGGCCATCTAGTTCAGTAATTTGCGGTACAGCACACGCACTTCGATGCACCCGGGTCGCCAAACGTGAAATCCGTCAGTGCCATTGTGCCCAGAATGTTGAAATTAGTTAGGTTTGACTACTCATACCCCTATATCAAGGTTCCAGACGGCGAAACGGCCGTTAGTGATCGAGAAGGGATTAAAAATAGGGGTTACTATTCACAACTTATGTTGTGGGACCCGCTTTTTCATCGCTATTTTCTGGAAGATCCGACCGTCAGATCGTCGACAAGGGAATATGAAATTTTCATTTTTCGACGAGACGATCGTAATGGCGATCTCGGATTCTCGAGATCAGGCCCCGATCAAAAGTCAATATTTTAGGGCCACTATTGTACTACTATTTACCTATTTTTGCCATTTAAATAATTCAGAAAATTATTTAAGCTTAGATTTTGGATTTTAAAAATCACGGTTACTACATCACTCCCACCTTACAAGAAGTTTCGTCCCCGAAACTTAATACAACTAAACCTCTGGTAAGTCTCTAATAGATTCACGATAGTGACAACTAGTCACAAGGTATTAATAACTCCAAGGCTACTCACTTAGACCCAATCTGATACTTCCCTTTACAGGGTAGAGTATTTCCTCAATTCTTTTGACAGTACATTGTCGGCCGCCAACATGCTTACCAAAAGAAAAGTGAAATACCATAGATCTGTCGCCAACAACTAGTTGGGGACACAACCCACATATGAAGGTACATCACATACCTCCCATCCCAATCTCTATGCCGATAACATGACCTCTACCAAAGGTCACTACTATCTCGAGGTCATGAATGCCATCCTGACAACAAGAATTCAGAATTATATTCCAATGTTCACCAACATCTCATTAGAATTGACACATAGGCCACTGAATTACGACACGAGGATACTGAAAGGTCAATAATTTGTTCAACCTCTGGCAAACGGTGGTCAATCCTTCAACCACATGCACTGTAACTGATCTAAGCCCTCTGGCTCCACTGAAACATCAAGCCCACGGCCGAAACCATGACCGCGGCTAACCCTGCACTAACAACGGTTCCCAAAAGACGAACACGAAACACACTTAAGCTCCAAAACTATTATACCAAAACCTAGCGCTCTCTCGTGAACACAAGTCATCCTAGGGCTCGTTCCTAGCCAAATCTAGACATCGTATTCCTATTGCTCTGATACCATCTAATCTGTCACGCCCCGAGTTCAAAAATCAGCGTATAAATTTTTTTTTTCTAAATCAGAGTTTAAAACCACCAGGGCGCAACAGACCGCCACATATATAGAAGAGTCCCAATCCCCTTTGGGATTGGGCCTTTTCTAGATATGCACGGCTAGCTTGGCAACAACATCAGAGTACTAACTACGTACTACAACTATTAAAATTACAATTTAATTATTACAAATACTTTACAAAAATTACAACTGGATTACAAAATCTTTTCTTTACAACTGTTACACAACTTTCGGCTGTCCAGGGTCAACATCTAACTTGGAACCTCACCAATTCGTCCCAACATTCCAGCACCCGCTCGACCTAAAAAATGGTCACCCAGGGGGTGTGAGATACACTGTACATGTATCCCAGTGGGCACGACGAGCCGAGAAATAGCAGATCGTACCTACTGGTATACAATACTAGAGGATAGTAATAATCACAGGTTAGGATAATCAGATAGATAATCTTGGAGCTGTAACTAAAAGCAATCTTATACAATCTTGTAGCAAGCATAGGCTGATAACAATAGCAGGTGTAGCATAGGCTGATAACAATAGCAGATATAGCATAGGCTGATAACAATAGCAGGTATAGCATAGGCTGATAACAATAGCAGGTATAGTAATCAGGAGATCATGAGATATGATAAAAAAACAGACTAAACAGGCAATATATATGCATATATCAAATACCCAATCATAAGCCACCATATTGGTCTACAAGACCTCAGGGAAACCTCGCCGAACCTAGCACCAACCTGGCTGACATACTCCGGCACCCTCGGGCACTAACCTGGGAGTCAACACTCCGACACCCTTGGGCACTAACCTGGGAGTCAAGGGTCGTACACCAGACCACTTTACCGGTAAAGAACATCCACACGTGTCATGACTCCGCTGATGTTCGTGAAGTACAGCAGTGCAGGCGATAAATCATACGAATGCTCAAGCTCACGGTCCACAGACCGGGTAATCGGCAACAAGCCGGGAAATCCCCACTGGGATGCAACAATCTCATACTAACAACATCTCAACTCAATGCAAGATCATCAATAAATCTCAACTCAAATGCAGGATCAATCAACAGCAACTATGAATCATGGATCAAAATAATCAGCAGTGCTGAAAATCAGGAATAGTTAATATCCAGGAATCAAATCATAAGATCTGGAAGCAACTGAATACCAATCATGCAGACTAACCAATCATGCAGACTAAACACATGTTTTTGAGAAAACTATTTTGAAAACAGATTTTAGGTCCAAACCTCGAAGAGCGTTGCCTTTGTCCTATCAAACAAGAACAGACTCAGGCGACCCTACGAAGCTCGGTAAAAACATTTATTTAATAAAATCATGTGTTTAGCAACATAACCTTTGATCAACAACAAGCCGAAACAATCCAATCAAGGATGCAATATCAGAATCAACTGAATCTCAACTCATATGCAGGAATATAATCGACAACAACTAGAACATGGATCAGGATATATATACTGATAATCAAGAATAATGGTGCAATCTAGCTAATAACCAATCAGGCATGGCAAATGTCCAGGAATAGAGTCATAATCTCTGGAAGCAACTAAGATCAATCATGTAAACACTGGAAGCAACTACGATCAACATGTAAGATATCAGATAACTAATCAGGTCGACATCAATCAGGCGTAAAGCAGTATGAAACTGAATCAAAAGGAAGGCAGGCTCAAGATAATAATTAAGCTACAAAAATAGGGGTCCAACCAATACCGTACACAGAGGGCCGAAATGATAAAGCCTGGACCGAAGATAAACCCACCTGTCAAATAGCAGGCGACTAAACTGTAATCCACTGTATGCTCAGAATCAACGTCAAACTGGACCCACCTGAATCAAAAATACTAATAAGGGATTAACTCAGTCCCACTAACTCTAACTTAAACCCAGATCAACTTAAAACCTCTAATTATTTAAACAATAGTGTTTGATATTGTTGGGTTATAAATGTAATGGATCTAAATAGGGGAAAAAACACCTAGAGGGGGGTGAATAGGTGTAAACAATAAACACTCAAAAAATCATTGCGCAATAAAACCCAATGCGGAAATAAAAATAAACACGCAAGATTTTTACGTGGAAAAACTCCAAACCGGAGTAAAAAACCACGGGACCGATCACACGGCGAAATCCACTAGAATTAAAACACGTACAAGGTGATATAACGTACTCACAGACGACTCAACCTTTTACCATACGCTCCTAGTAGATCTTCTCCGCTCGCTCCACGACGCTTCTCGAATCCACGATCTGCGCCCAACGCCGAATCCACAGCGTCCAACGTCGAGTCCACGACGTCCGACCGAATCCACGGTCTTCACCCAGTAGCACGCTTCGAATCCACGAACGTACCTCGCTTCGAATCCACGAAAGCGGTTGCACCTTGAATCCACAAGGCCACGCGAGTCCACGCGCCGATTTTGGGAAAATCGTTGTTTTTGGGTGGTGATGATCCGCCGAATACTTAGATCAAAGATAGATCGGAAATACCATCTAAGTATTCATTAGTTTGATTCTACTCAAATTCTGAGTTAGAAAACCTAGAATCAAACTAATCAATATAGATGAAGAAACATAGAATTAAATCTATTGATTTCCTTTCTTCTCTATATGTGGATTTATCTTTTTCGGCTTATTTTTTCGTTCATTTTTTCGTTACTTTTCGTTACCCTAAAAATGAATCATAGGGTCTATTTATAGGTTAGAAACCGTTGGATGACGATAAATATCAAAAACTAACCTTTTCTGAAATTTTACAGGACGACGATCCGGATCGGATTTACTGCGATCCGGATTGCCGTAACGAGATTGACAATTCCAGAAAACAGGGGTTCGGGATCCGGATTGAAATGCCCGATCCGGATCGTTCATGAATTTCAGCAAAAACCAATGTTCGGGATCCGGATCAGAATTGGCTTGGATCCGGATTGGATTTGCATATGAACCAACACCCTTCGGGATCCGGATTGGATGCGCTGATCCGGATCCTGAACATGTCCCATGTCCAGTTTTTGATTTTTATGCAATTAAAAATTCTTCCAAGTGTTTCTACACTATAAGAAGTATTCGGATCACCAAAAATATTTAGTTAAACATACCTGATCCTTTTGAATTCTTCTTTCTTGAGATTGAGGTATATGATTCAAACTTTCTTCATCTTCAATCTTCAAGACTTAGACACTTTCACGAAATACGCTAACTCAAATTCCGTAACAATCTTCCCCTTTGGCGGTTTCGTGACAAAACCCAAATCAACTAAAAGAAAATTCAAAAAGGATATTTTTGTTGCTATCACCATACAACAAAAATTTACAATGAAGATCCAAATAAAAATGAATACATGATATAAACTCCTAAAACAAACTCTAGACTTAGATATCTGTAATCTCTGCAAAAATAAAGCATCCTTGACAAACAAATTCGTTAGATACCTCAAGAATTATAACATACAAAATCAAATACAGAGATAGAGTTTATATGACCATCATGACATTTACAAAATCAGATATGTATGAAGATCACAATAGATACCGACATATCCTCTAAGCAATAGAACATTCAAATGTCACAAAGTAGTTAGTTAACATCAACTTGTTAGTTATATTACATGCCCAAATAGTTAGTCGAATAGTTAGTAAGGACATGCATCAAATCACAAGATAAAAACCAAAGTTGAAGTTATACTTACCTTAATTTTGACATAGTTCTCACACCATTGTTTTCATTGTGCAACGTTCATTGTTCAACGTTCATTGTTCATCTCTCCCCCTTTTTGTCACAAACCGTGCCCAATATGACAAACACAAATCAAGGAATGTTAAAGAGTTAAATAAGTAAAGACACGAGAACAAAACAAAACAAAAAAAACGAAAAAGTGAGAATCATGCAAAAAATTAGAACAAAATTCAATCTTGAGAGTCGGAATCATCGGAGGTGCTGCATCCCATTTTTGCAAATCTTCTTCATCAGTTTTTTCATTGAGGAGACTGTTTTAGTCAAGGTGATTTGAGAGGCAGTGATGACTTCAAGCTCTTGTTTCACTACTTGAATTTCTCCTTTCATTTCAGTGAATTCTTGTGACATTCGCTCTTGCTCGTTTGAGAGACGTTGTTGTTCTTTGTAGATCGAGTTAACCGAAGCGACATCATCATCAGAAGTTGATGGAGGTGCTTGATGTGCTTGTTGAACTGGTGGTGGTGCAGAAGTTGTTGCTGGTGGGTGAGCTCTTTGTCAGGTAGGAGGTGATGGAGGATCATCTTGTTTAGTCGAGAGAGACTTCACAATTGTTGTCTCATTGATTGTGCCCAAACTGTACATATAGGAGCTCGCACTAGTGTCGACTTTAAACTTTCGAAGGATGCGCATAATTATCATTGGATAGGGGAGTCTCTCTGTGGGGTGAGCATGTTCCACATAACGCGCCATCCTTGACCAAATGAGGTAAGGAATGTTTAAGTTTGCTCCCATTGATGCTGCGGGGTTTCCAAGAAGATAAAGAAATAACATCCTATCCCATCGAAGAACTTTTGTATTCATGTTTGGAAGGATGTTATAGCAAATAATGAAGTTTATATAGCGATACTCTGGTCGAAGTTCTTTTGAGAAAACGGAATTTCCTGTCGACAAAGTATCTGGAAGACAAATTCCATTAACTACCACTCTCCAGGAGTTGTTGTTGAAGATTTGAGTTTTCAGATAATGAGGTCCATCAACTCTGGCCTTCATTCCTAGCACTTCTCCAATCAGTTGGGGTGTGACTTTGATCTTGACATTTTTAACCAAAGTGTGAAATTCTCGACGTCCCTCGTCCTGATCAACTAGACTCGAAGCGTTCTGATAGAACATCCGTACTGAGTGAGGACAATACCCAGTAGTTTCAGGGAAGTGGCAAATGGGAGCAAGACCTGCCTGATCAAATAAAATCCCAAAGAGTGTACATCGTTCTCTCAGCGCTTTGACATTGACATGTCTTTCGCCAATGCATTCCCTCTTCTCAAAATCTTTGATCCTTGCGGAGCTGATGAAGTCCTGAGGAGGAGGTTGGCTAGCAATTGGTTCTTCAATCGAAATGCCCCGAGCACTGCCTCTTTTTCTTGCAACGCTTTTTCGCTTGAGTTTGGTTGGACTAGGTTCCATTGGGGCTTTTCC
This sequence comes from Tillandsia fasciculata, assembly GCA_029168755.2. Classification (NCBI taxonomy): domain Eukaryota; kingdom Viridiplantae; phylum Streptophyta; class Magnoliopsida; order Poales; family Bromeliaceae; genus Tillandsia; species Tillandsia fasciculata. The sequence goes on along the minus strand of JAQOTM010000334.1, from coordinate 149,280 downwards.
TTTGTTAGCTGCAGTAGGCTGAGGCTTTGCCTTTGAAGCTTCAGCAGTTGCTTTTCCTTTGGAGACAGTTGGGACGGTTTCCTCGACCTCGATGTTATCCCAGTCAATCGAGTCCGTCTCTGATTCCGTCTCGGAATCACTCTGAGTCTTCTTCATCCGCTTAGCCCTTTTAGGCTTGACAGTGTCTTTGGCATGAACCATGGCAGTGAGAAGAAATATGATCCAGGTGATCACCATTGCTGCAAGTTCTTAAGAAGTAAGAGTCCTGTGAGCACACCTCAAGCACATGAAAAGTTGTTAATTTTCAAAAATTGTACCCAAACAATCATAATCATGAAGAGAGACTAAGAATCAAATTAATTTTGCAAAAAGAATTTTAAAAATAGATCAATTCCATGTTTTTCAAAAATTCCTATTATATGCCCTAAAACCGAATTTTCAGAAATCGAAGCCCAAAAATTCGTTTATCTTGAGAATACCTAGCATATAATCAAAACTAATCCACCCAGAGTTCTTATTTCAAAAGAAATTTGACCAAAAACCAATTCAAAACGAAAAAGTTCCATGATTTCTACTCACGTTTTGAGCAAACAAGGAAAAACAGTGAAGAACAGAGATTTTGATCAATAAAACTTACTTGGAATCGAAGAACTTTGAGTTTGAAAGGCTCCAAGAAGGATGAATCTAGAGAGAGAGGCTCTGGGGACTTAAGAACAAAAGATTAAGGTAAAAGAAATCAAAAACCCCTTTCGTTCCTTTAAAAACCTAGCCGCGATCCGGATCCAATCGTGAATCCAATCCGGATCGGCTACCCGCAGGAAATACCTGCGTTCGGGATCCGGATCACTTAGTCCAATCCGGATCGGCTCCAACTTTTTCATCAGAAAAATTCAGAAAAATTTCATAAAATTCAGAAAAAGTATGTAAGCACTTTAGCATATCAACTTTAAACAAAAATCATCGTTTCATACAACAAGAAATAGATTATACCAAATCTATCAAAAATACACAAAAATGAAACGAAAATTTATGAAAATTAAAACTCTTAAAGTTGAACAACTTCAATCACATCTAACATGATCTTATGCGTAATGCCTTTATCAAATAATCAATTTGGTAAAGAAAATGAAATACCAAGATCAATAGATGTTTGAAATCCCAGATAAGTTAGATAATATATTTAGACAATCTGTTGAAGAGAGTGGCTCTTTGAGCATCTTTCATTAAAAATCCCACCTTATACCAACCTTGAAATTTGACAGAGTCAAGTATTTCAACATGCATTTCATCATCATTTTTTTTAAAAAAAAATTGCTTGGCATACATGAGGTATCTTTTTCCTCCATGTGGTGGTAGTTTTCACACTCCTCATTGGGATGTAACTCTTTCCACATCTTTTGAGCATATTACATTTCTTTGACTCCCCCTCAATTGGCTATCAATTATTTAATATATAAGGTATTCAACCAAAAATTGATCTCGCATTCATACTCGACTAAATAGTCAAATAAGATAATGACTATACCAAGAGATCATTGAGAGAGAAATTGACTTTGATCACTTAAAAGATGACTTAATTAACATAAATGATCATTGCAACATTGAAATATTATGATGTCAAAAGCATAATAAATTTCTAAATGCGTGAAAAGATGCAATTAAAGTCAATTATGATCAATGCTCAATTAATGTCCTATGTACAAACATAGATGAAGAACAAAAACACAAAAACAAAACCTAACCTAAGCAAAAGTTTCAAAAAGAGGTTATTTCAAGGAAAGCATTCCAATTGCTTTACGCAAATGAATAAAACGTTTTTGATCCAAAGGTTTTGTTAAAATGTCAGCTAATTGATCCTCAGTTGAAATATATGAAAGTTGAAGAATATTTGATTCAACTAGCTCTTTAAGAAAATGATATCTAAGTTCAATGTGTTTTGTTCTTGAGTGCAACACAGGGTTTTTTGAAATGTTTATAGCACTGGTGTTGTCACAATGAATCGTTACCGAAGTTGCTGAAATCCGGAAGTCGCTCAACACGCTTTTCATCCAAATGAGTTGGGTTGAACATGTCACGCCCCGGGTGTAAACCAGAACCCGGGCCCGTCTACAGATCCGCCGTGCACACGGTATTTCCTGCGTACACGAAGCGCCAAACCTGCTCAGATATATAAGAGATAATAATAAATGAGCAATAAAAACAGAGCGGAACTAAAACTAATACATCTCAGACTGAAGCTGAAAATAAAATACAATACATCTGTATAAATGATACATCTGTCTCTCCCAGCTCACCAAAACAAATACAACCTGCGGGCAAAAGCCAGTCCCAAAGTAAAAGTACAATCGTCTGAGGAAACACGGGTACACCAACAGTCCAGCTAACACGCTCATCCTGCCTCGAAGTCTATCTACTCAGCCGTCCTCTCTCCTCGACCCGTCGCTGAAAACCGAGCAGCACCCGCAGAAGACACTGCAAAACAAGGGAGAAAAAGAGGAAAGAAGAATGGGGGTGAGACTACCAGTAAACCAGTAGCCTCCCCTAGTGGGTAAAACCTCAAACCCTGACACACCCACTAGGTCTACCAGAGGCAAAAAGGAAAGAAGTGCGGTAAGCAATGATGACTGCTGAAAACAGGAACTACCACTACTATGCCTCTAATATGCCAAGCTAAAGAGATAGCTAACTGTATGCATCAGAATGTAAATGCCTGCCTGTCTGGACCCAATCGATACACTAGTAAGAACTGGTACTGCCTGCCTTGCCTGCCTGCCAAATCGGGTATGCCAGCCTACGCATAACACCGATAGGGGATGAGAGTCCCGAGGATTCGAAGCCTGTAAAACGCACACTCCGGAGTGGCACTCGAGGGGAGCGACCCACACGAGCATAATGTCTGAGTAACAAGTACCATAGATCAGCAGGACTGGATCATGACTCTGATCAAAGTGGGAAAACCCATCCACTAAAAGGAGACCCGATCTCAACCTGATGCAAGATAAACAAATAGTGGGAAACCCCATCCACTAGAGACCTAATACCCAATCTGATGCATAAGCAACCTCCGGTCAACCGCCCAAGGTCCGCGGTTGCCGCAATACCCTGCCATCAAGCCTGCCTGTCCCAAAATCCAAGATCCACAATCGGGTAGAATAATCAATATCCGGTCAACCGCCTACTATCCGCGGTTGCCGCAATAATCCCCAAGTCCGACATCAAGCACACCCTGTCTCCGACCCCAAGGTCCCGGCTACACTATCCCAAACCCCCGCTCGAACCCGAGCAACATGACTCGAAAGTCTAAATAAGAAGGAGAAAGAAAGCAATCATGGTTTCTCCTAAGTCAAATCCCAATATGATAGTGTAGCAATAAAAGATGGCCTATCTAGATGTCCATACAAGCATGCAAGTGTTCTCAAGGAAATATAATTAAAGGCATTAATCATTAACAGTATCCACCTACGCATGTCATCTATCCTCAAGTAGTACCATCAATAGGATAATCAAATAGTCCAACATAAATATTCCATTCCACATGCAAGGTTAACCGCTATCAAAGCAAACCTATTCCCACACCGGCATGCATAAACCCAACCCCAATCATGATTAATCAAGATGTCCAATAAAGGGGATCACTCTAATATTCCTAGTGAGCATGTCAAAATAGAGGCAAGAAACAACCGCCCACCTCGAGCGCTAAATCCTGATCCCAACAGCGAAGTCCGCGCCCGGTCTCAACGATCACCACGGTACTGCACAAAATGCCCCAAAAGAACAAGCACAATTAACATACAATGCTCACACCGAAATCTGTCCATAATACAATCAGTCCACAGTTTTGCCTTTTTCTCACCTGCGAGATCTGCTCTAGAAATTCCAGAAAAAATACCGTCACGATCCTCGCGACGAACCGGTCGAAACGACTACCTGCACGTTCCCACACGATTTTCCTACGTTGAGAACCAAAATCGACAAGGGAACCACCCCGAACAATACTTCCACCCAAAACTGCGCTACAAAGTTCTGTAAAAAGGGGTTTCTCACCTTCGGGAAAAATTCCCAAAAATCCAAGAAAATTCAGGGAGACTCCTTGCGATGTGTAGATGCAAATCCCCTTTTGAATCGCCTCAATCCGATGTCCGGTTGCGGAGATATCGCCGAAATACCGAACCGCTGTCCAAAACTCCATCACAGCAAAATGGGGTCACAAGATGATCCGAAAAACCCATGAAACCCCGGAATGGGGAAAAACCAGTAGAAACAAGAAACGTAGCCCTACCTATTAAGAATCCAACGGCGCAAAAATCGTGAAAATAGGAGGTCGGGGTGAGTCGGGGGAGCCTGAACACTGAAATGCGACGAATCGGGTTGCCGGAGAATGATCGTCGCGCCGCGCCGGAAAATCCCAAACCTCGGGATCCGAGCCTCCTAAAATCCTCAAACTTCACAGGATGCTTCCTCTCTTCCTGATGAAGATTTCATCTTCTCACCCCTTGAGAAGATGAAGCCTCTAAGATGGAGAAAACTGCCTTTGAATGAGCCTCAGATGGAAAGAAATGAAGAAAACCATAAAACAATTCCATTAATTCCCTCTGTGTCCTGCAGAACAGGAAACACCGATTCCACCCAATCAGAACGCGCCACGTGGCATACCCCACACTCGCTACGCCCGGTTCACTCATTCCGTGCACCCGACGAACCATACACTGCCACGTGTCCACCCCTGAACCAATGGGAAATGGCCAGTTGCACACCACCAGCCTGCACCCTGCACCTGACCACGCGCCTGCCCAGCCTGCCCGCACAGTTGACCCACCAATAAGAGAGCGCCACGTGTCACCTCCACTGACCGATGAACCCGGTGCACCATCCTCTGTGAACCGACCCAATAGTGGCCTGCCACGTGTCCACTGTTGGTGCACCGTGAGCCGTGAGCCATCCTCAATACTCCGTAGACCGAGTGCAATAGACCGTCCAATTGTAAGCTGCCACGTGTCCACTCCCGGTGCACCGTAGACCCTAAGTTCTCCGTAGACCGCGTGCTGTGAGCCAGCCAGTAAGAGAGTGCCACGTGTCCCCGCCTTGGTGCACGCCCGCCGCGTGGACCGGCCGCCTGCCCGCGCACCCGCCGCGCTGCCCGCGCCGCTTGCCGCCGCTGCTCCGCCTGCCCGAGGCTGCGCCGCCGCCCGCCGACGCTGCCCGCCGCCGCCGCCGGCCGCCGGTGATCGCCGGAATTACTGTTCCGGCGATGAACAGTAACCCGAGCCCGAAAAATCAAGTAGATAGTCCATCTGAAGCGTTTTCGCGCGCTGAATCCGAATTTGACGTCCGTTTCGCCAAATTCTCACTCTAAAAATTGCCGAATGCCCCCGGAAAGGTATTCTTAGTCCAAATTTCGCGCTGAGCCCAATCTGAATATCCGTTCCGCCCGAGAACACTTCCAGAGATCCGACGGAGTCGCCCGATCACCCACGTGATCCATTTAGGCCCGAAGTTCATCACTTGAGTCCAAATTGGCGCCCGAACACCGCCGACCTGCCCAAAGGCCTCCAGAAGGTGCCGGTCACACTGTAAAAGCCCTGTAGAATTCCGGATCATCACAGAACAACTACCCGCTGAAATATATTCCGCTTCGGCAGTCGAGAGTGCTATGCAGTTTTGCTTTTTACTATGCCACGCAACTAAGCAATGGCCAAGATAAAAACATGCACCACTCGTACTTTTCCGATCATCCACTGATCCTGCCCAATCGGCATCTGAGTATCCAACTATGTCCAGACTTGTTCCCATAGGATACCAAATTCCGAAATTTATTGTTCCTTTGATGTACCGGATGATCCTTTTCACCGCTTTCAGGTGAACCTCCTTTGGTGCTGATTGATATCTCGCGCAGATCCCAACACTAAAGGATATATCCGGGCGACTAGCCGTGAGGTAAAGTAGACTTCCAATCATACTACGATAAAGTTTCTCGTCTACATTCTCACTATGTGATTCACTTCCAAGTCCCTTGTGGCTAGTTCCCATTGGAGTTGGAAAATCTTTAGAATTTTCTAAATCAAACTTTTTGACCAACTCCATTGCATACTTGGATTGACACAAATGGATGCCTTCATCATTTTGTTTTACTTGCAATCCAAGAAAATAAGTCAATTCGCCCATCATGGACATCTCAAATTCGCTTTCCATGGTTTCCGCGAATTTAGAAGCATCATTATCTCTTGTTGCGCCAAATACAATGTCATCGACATAGATTTGTGGTACAATGAAGTTATTTTGATAATGCTTCACGAAGAGAGTCCTGTCTGCTCCCCCTCGAGTATAGCCCTTCTCCAAAAGGTGCTTTGTCAACCTTTCGTACCATGCTCGCGGTGCTTGTTTCAGACCGTAAAGAGCCTTTTTCAAGCGAAAAACATGGTTAGGTTGTTTATGGTCTACAAAACCTTTCGGTTGAGCCACATAAACTTCCTCATTTAAAAACCCATTTAAAAACGCGCTCTTAACGTCCATTTGAAAAAGTTTTATTTTAAAATGACAAGCAATTGCAAATAGGATACGAATGGACTCGAGTCTAGCTACAGGGGCGAAAGTTTCATCAAAGTCTATACCTTCTACTTGAGAGTAGCCTTGAGCAACTAGTCGTGCTTTGTTCCTGATGATAGTACCATCCTCATTTTTCTTGTTCTTGAAAATCCATTTAGTACCTATCACATTGTGTTGCTTCGGAGGCTTCGTTAATTCCCAGACTTTGTTTCGCTCAAATTGATGGAGCTCTTCCTGCATTGCTTCAATCCAGTAGTCATCCTGAAGAGCTTCATCGACATTCTTTGGTTCTATCAAGGAAACGTAACAAGCGAATCCGCAAACCAATTGTCTCCGAGTTCTGACTCCTTCTTGTGGGTCTCCAATAATGTTCGATTCAGGATGATCCTTGGAGATGCGTAACGTTTGAGGTAACGGAGTACTCGGAGGTACATAAGATGATTCCTGCACATCAGATAAACTTGAAGAACCATTAGATGCATCATTATTATCGGAAGAATTGTTATAAGAAGATGCATTGGCAGGTGTATCATCATCAAGAGAGATATCGAGGGTAGATTTTTCAGATGCAAAGTGAAAAGCTTCATCTACCTTAACATTTATCGATTCTACGATCGTCTTAGATTCCAAGTTAAATACTCGATATGCTCTACTGTTTGTAGAATAACCCAAGAAAATCCCTTCGTCACTTCGAGAGTCAAATTTTCCAAGATTTTCGCGGTCACGTAAAATATAACACCGACTCCCAAAGATACGAAAATATTTGATGTTCGGTTTTCTACAAAACCATAGTTCATATGGTGTATTTAGAGTTCCCGGGCGCAAATACACTCGATTAATTACATAGACAGCAGTGTTCACCGCTTCAGCCCAAAAATATAACGGTAGGTTCCGGCTATGAAGCATAACACGTGCCATCTCCTGTACGACCCTGTTTTTGCGCTCGACTACACCATTCTGTTGAGGTGTATAGGGTGCCGAGAATTCATGTTTAATGCCGTTTGAAGTGCAAAAGTCAATGAATTTAGAATTTATGAATTCTCCACCTCTATCACTTCATACACGAATAATCTTTTCATTCTTTTCAATCATAATACGATGGCAAATCTCGTGAAAAGAATCAAAAGTATCAGCTTTCTCTTTTAAAAATGCTACCCAAGAATATCTAGAGAAATCATCAACCAATAAGAAAATATACCATTTACCTCCCAAAGATGGTTGACGAGTTGGCCCCATTAAATCCATATGCAAAAGTTCCAAAGGCCGTTTTGTACCAATGTGGTTCAAGTTCTTGTGTGCAGTCCTTGATTGTTTTCCCTTTTGACAACCGCCACACACAATGTTTTGTTCAAATGAAAGTTTAGGAACCCCCTTGACCACATCTTTGTTTGAAATTCTAGCAAGTTCCTTAAATTTTATGTGACCTAGCCTTTCATGCCAAAGAGTTTCATTTTTCAAAGAAGCTAGGTTACACTTTTCAGAAATTTTATGTGGAACAACATAGCAGTTATTTTCTGATCTAACCCCTTTTAAAAAGAATACATGGTCCTTATCAGTTACAACACATTCAACAGATGAAAAATTAACTGAAAAATCATTATCACAAAGTTGACTGATACTTATGAGGTTAGTCTTAAGGCCTTCTACATATAACACATTATTTAGAACCGGGCCATCCGGAATAGCGATAGTTCCTTTTCCAACAATCTTGGAAGACCGACCATGTCACACCCCGGCGGGTAAAAAAAAAAACCCGGGCCCGTCTACAGATCCGCCGTGCATGCGGTATTTCCCACATACACGAAGCGTCAGTAACCTGCTCAGATATAAGAAATAATAATAAAAGAGCATAATAATCAGAGCTAAACTAAAACTACTGTATCTCAGACAGAAGCTGGAAGTAAAAGAGTACAACAGTGAAATAAAATACAGATGTCTCTCCCAGCTCACCACTAAAATACAAACAGCTGGCAGAAGCCAGACCCAAAAAGAAATAAACAAAAGCTGTCTGAGAAGACCAAGTACCCAAAAGCTCCAGCTACAACCCTCGGGTGGCTCTCTATCTAGTCCGCAATCCGCTTACCACGATCAGTTGCCGACGGCCCAGCAACTCCCGCAGAGGACTCTGCAAAACAAAGGGGAAGAAGAAACAAGAAAAGACAATGGGGTAAGTACTACTATAAATAGTAGCCTCCCCTAGTGGGTAAAGCCTCAGCTCAAATATGCCCACCAGGTAATCAGAGGCAAAGGGAAGAAAAGAAAGGGGGCGAAGCTATGAGTGACAACTGATGAAGTGCTACCCCTAATATGCCTCTACATGATAAACCAACCAGGATGGGAAAAGTATGCATCAGTATCAAGAAGCCTGTCAAAAGACCCAATCTGACCGCCAGTGGACACTGGCACTGCCTGCTCTGCCGCGACGGGTATGCCAGCCTACGCATAACACGAGCAAAGGAGTCCC
>JAQOTM010000334.1:49132-140173 GCA_029168755.2 Tillandsia fasciculata | reverse complement strand
CTCTCTAACCCCAAACGAGCACGAACGGAGAAGATTTACTAGCGCGGTCGGTCTCCCTTCCTAACCCAGGGAAGCCCTGGGACCCCAACACGACAGATCTCTACAACCAAAAAGCGGTGGGTACGGTGTGGTGATGAAAAAGCCAGAAAATATGGGTAACAATATAGGGGAGAATCCGCGATTCAACTGTACCTTGCCCATGGTTGCAAAAGGAATCGACGTAATACCGCTGTAACTCAACACCAGATGCCCAGGAGGGACAAGTTTTAGCCAAACAGCTATCCGGTACCGACGGCCGACAGAAAGCCAACAAAACAACCAACTACCGGGTGGGTTGTGCCACCACCCAGAGCCCATCGAGAACAGAAACTCAATAGTCCCCGCACTCTCGCATCTGTTGCCGAAGAAAGCTAGTTTCCGCGCCCGCCGTCGACGTCGTCGTATCTGCCTCCGCGTCCCCGCCGATGACTGGTACGGCCATATCTGTCACAATAACAAGAGTCAGCTCTAGATTCACCTACAAACAACGAACCACCTAGCGAGAGAAAAGGACTCGAACTTTTCCCGCCCCTCGACACTCGCGTCCTACCTTCCTATGCCCTACCCATTTCATTCACCTGTAGGCAAGTGAGGTATCCCAACGGATGTCGGCACTAACTGTTGTTGATTGAAAGAACTCTTCTGATACCATCTTAATGTCTGTCACGCACCGGGGGTTTATTTTAGCGGAAAAACGGTTTGCGAAAGTCGTACGTTCGACGTAGATTTATTTATTTATTTTTTTTTTTGAAAACAGAAGAAACTCCTCTTCCCCGGCGCTTGTGCCCAGACCGGCCACACATACAGGATCCCCTCTGTAACGGACGAGCCTCCCCTGTAGATGCACGGCGTAGCGTTCAGTACACATCCCAAACACACACAACCATTCAATCACAACAATCGTTAACATACAACCAGCATTTCAATTTTAATAAAGCGCATGGCCGATTAATTTGGAAAGGATAAATCCACGGTTTTAAAAGAGAGCCTACCCGGCACTTATGTTTTTGAAAGCGAGTTTCGAAATCAGCATAAATCCACAAAGAACACCGTGTTAGCACAATTAGATATTTATTTTAAACAAGATACAATTGCCGGAAACCCGACGCCGAATCCAAAACAGAAACCCACAATAATGAACCAAGTACCCAAACGTAACCAACAACAATGAGCCGAGTACACACCACACGATAATCATGACAGTAACGAAAATGGGCATAAAGGGGTTCTAAGGGTGTACCACCTGAAATACGTAAAAGAAGATGCGTAGAAAACTCCAGCCAACACTCCCGCCTTGTGCCCGGAACGGCTACAATGAAAAATATTGTTAAAAATGTCGTCGCGGTCAAAAACACTCAAAAATGGGACGAAACGGTGTCAAAAACGGAGCTTCTGGGCTTCCGGGCTGCAGTCTGGTGCACGGGTACCTGCGTGGACCGGGTCCACGACAAAAAGCGGCGGCGGCACAGACCGGGCGCACCGCACGGTGGGCCGCTGGAGCACGACCCGTATCGCGGACCGGGCTCACCGCTACAGTGCCTGCGGCCGCAGACCGGGCGCACGCGACTGCGGTGCGCCATTGCGGCTGGGCCGGGCCGCGCACCAGGGCTGAAGCGCGCGCCGGGTCCACGCGGTGGGGCTGTGAACGCGTACACCGGGTGCACGCCCGATCGGTGGACTGCGCGACCTGGCGCACGCATTCGTGCGCGGGTCCGCGGTCCCGGGTCCGGGAACTGTGCGCCGGGTGCACGCCGGGCCCTGTGGACCGCGCGGCCTGGCGCACGCATTCGTGCGCCGGGTCCGCGCCCCATGGGCCCGGGAGCCGTACGCCGGTGTGCACGCCTCCTCCCGTGGACCGCGCAGCAAAGCAGCGGCCGTACGGGGGGAACAGTAAACCCTAATTTCGCCCCCTCGCGGCTCCGGTTTCGCGATTTTACTCCGTTTTTCGCTCCCGTGCGACTCCGGTGACGACCCCGTGGGCATGCTAACGGCGGCGGCGGCCTCCCGTCCAACGACGGCGGCGGCGGCCTCCCGTTCAACACCATGTATTGCCACAACGACGACAAAAAGGAAAACCCAAAACGAAAAACCAGAAGAAGGAACCACTCACCTTCATTCGTTGGAGAAGGAGTAAGAAAAATAATCGTCCCTCCTCGTCTCCTTGCTCGATCACTCCCGCAGAGGGTGGGCGATTTTCCCTTTCTCGGTTTTGGTTCCCTCCGTCGATTTCTTGAGAAGAGGGAATAGGAATTGGGTTTTCCAACCGCACGCACCCAAAATAACTTAACGCCCAAATAACAAAAAGAACGGGAAAGACCTAAATCCCCAAAACACAACTAAAATCAATCGGGATGCAACGAGGGGTCCAGATTACCTCGAAAAACGTGCCGATCGCCTGCAAGCCTTTCGATGCGCCCACACTGATGGTAAAACTTCAAAAATTATTTCTGGGAGATCCCGGGGTCGGAATTCAAATCCGATCGCGCCACCGTTCACCGTTTTGCGAGCCCTACCACCTAAAAATACCCGCAAACCCTGACGATCAGCCCAAAGATTCTCGAATTTCAACTCCCTTCTAATAACAGAAGAAAAAACAGTTAGGGCCCAAAACAGAAACCGGAAAGTCGAGGTACTACGAAATAAATAAAATAACCCAGTGACATAAAAAAGGTGAAAAGCCCGATCTCAGAAGGTTCCCGTCCGATCACCTCGAAAAGCGTGCCGGCCACCTAGCACGGATTCAGATGCACCACCTAAAGCAAACGCTTTGACCCCCATTCCGGGAGATCCGTAAATCGGAATCCGAATCCGTTCGCTTTGCCGCCCTCCGTTTTTCGAGCCCAATCGAAGAAAAATACTCGCGGCCCAGGCCAGCCCATTGCAGAAAACACAGTGAAAAGTTTTTCTAGCAGTCCCGTCAGGAATAAAAGGAAGGCATACCAGTCCAAGATGTACGCGCCCTCACATCGGGCAAGAAAGCCGCGCCGATGTGATAGCAAAACTCCTGCTGCCGCCCTCATCATCGGGCAAATAAGCCGCGCCGATGTGATAGCAAAACCGTCAATAACTGTCTGACCCCGGCCTCCGGAGGGGAACTCGAGGGGAGCGACCCACACGAGGAAAGCATCACCGGGCAATAACCGCGCCGGTGTAAGTATCAAAAGCAGGACTGCTTCACAACTATAAAGCCCCAGTGGAACACAACCCTCCACTAAAAGAAAACTGATTCCCAATCAGATGCAAAAGTAACCATCCGGTCAATCGCCCAATATCCGCGATTGCCGCAATACCCCAAAATCCACGACCAGGTCTCACAACCGACCTCCGGTCAACCGCGCAACATCCGCGGTCGCCGGAATAACCCACAATCACAATCATGTCCCACATCCGACATCTGGTCAACCGCCTACTATCCGCGGTTGCCACAAAACCCCGTAGTCCATAATCATGCCCTATCACCGATGTCCTATAACCGACATCCGGTCAACCGCCCAATATCCGCGGTCGCCGCCAAAACCCATAATCCACAATCCAGGCCCCGGCTACACTATCCCAAACCCCTGCTCAAACCCGAGCAACAAGAACCACCTGACTAACGAAAAGGAGAAAAGAAGCAAACAAGGTTTCTCCTAAGTCAAGTTCCAGCATGAAAGTGTAGCGATAAAAGATGGCCTATCTAGATGTCCATACAAGCATGCAAGTGTTCTCAAGGAAATAAAGAAAAAGGTGTCCAATAGTGGTTCCACATGTGTAACAATTAATAGCTCCGCATAGATATAACCATCATGCTAAAACATTATCCAACCACACATGTCTATAATCCATGTTCCATGATAAAGCATCACTATCCACCTATGCATGTCATAAAATCCTCAAATAGTACCAACCACTAACAGGATAATCATATAGTCCAAAATAAATAATCCAATCCACATGCAAGGTTAAACGCTAACATTCCATCCATACCAACATGTATAAGTCCCAACCACTATCAAATATCCACAATAGTAATTTCCATATGAAGGGCTCACAATTTTATATTACTTTAAGCATGCATGTCCAAATAGAGGGATCACTCTAATATTCCTAGTGAGCATGTCAAAATAGAGGTAAACAACAACCACCCACCTGAAGTGCAACTGTCCCAATCCGTACAGCTGAAAATACCAAAAACTCCAAATCCTTGCTCCCACAATTTTAGCACACCCGTAATATTCCTGATACAATACAAAGCTCACTAATTACACTTAGGCTCCCAATTAATGCTCTTATAACCACATACAACCTCGGATTCGAAACTGTTAAATTATCACCTGCAGAAAGTGCCCAGAAAATTCCAAGAAAAATATCACGGCGATCCTTGCGTCGATAGCTTCGCAACGGTACCTTGCACGCCCAAATCAGAGTTCGGTAAGTCAAGATAAAAATCCGGCAAGGTGGTGATCCAAACAACAAACTGTGGAAAAAGACTGCGCACTGTACACTGAGAAAACAGTGATTTTCACCTCGAAATAAATCTCACAAAAATCCAATAAAAATACGAGCGCGTTCCTTGCGATCTGTAGATGAAAAAGTTGTATAAGCTCGTCTCCGTCAGACGCTCGTGCGCGAAGATATGGCCAAAATACTCCGATGCTGTCCTCACAATCCTCACAGAAAAAGGGGTCACATTGTTGCCTCGGGATCCGAGCCAAGGAGCAAAATCAGAATGCGCGATCAAAATGAAAGATGAAGCCCTACCTGTCGTGAAGCCAACGGCGCAAAAATCACAGAAGAAGGAGCTCGGGGTAGACCAGGAGAGCTAAAACACTGCTGCTGCGCCGAAGAAGAACACAGAAAATGCAACGTCGCGCCGCGCCGTAAAATCCAAAACCTCGGGATTCGTGCCTCCTAAAATCCTGAAACTTGGCGGGTGTAATCCTCACTTGAAGGAGAAGAAATCTCCTTCTCACCTCCCCTTCGAGCTGAGGTCTCGAAGGGGTCGAAAATCCCCCTTGAAGAGCCCTCGGGTTGCACTTAAGGGAAAAACCAGAAAATCATTTCAGAAAATACCCAACAAGTCCCCTAAATTTTTCGCTGCGCCCGGAGCACGTGAACCCGCCACTGGAAGAGCGCCACGTGGCCCCAACCACCGTGCACCGCCCGTGCACCGCGCACGCCGCACCAGCCCGCAGTCGCGTACGGCACCTGCTCCACGGCTTGCGTGGACCGGGAGCACAACACCGAGCCAAACAAATGCTGCCACGTGTCCAACGGTCCACCGTGCACCCGAAAACTCCGTGGACCGCGCGCTGTGAGCCCCCACCACCATCCGCCACGTGGCACCGCCCTGGTGCACGGCCACCGCCGTGGACCGCGCGCCTGCCCGCGCCCCTGCGCGCTGCCCGCGCCCCTGCCCGCGCCGCGCGCCGCCGCTGTTCCGCCTGCCCGAGGCCGCGCCGCCGCCCGCCGGTGCTGCCCGCCGCCGCCGGCGATCGCCGGAGCTACTGTTCCGGCAGTGAACAGTAAAAACACTGTAGCAAGCTCCGAAAAATTCAAGTAAATAGCCCATCTTGACCGTTTTCGCGCGCTGATTCCAAATCCGGCGTCCGTTTTGCCAAATTCCAATCCTAAAATTTGCCGGAGGCTCCCGGAAAGGTATTTTCAATCCGAATTTCACGCCGAGTCCAAATTTGATATCCGATTTGCGCGAAAACACTTCTAAACATCCGACGGGGTCTTCCGGTTACCCAAGTGATCCAATAAAGCTCGAGGTTCAACACTTGTATCTAATCATGCACCAACACCTCCCGAAACACAGAACAGGCTCCCCGAAGTCACCGATGACCCTACCACAACTCTGCAGAGATCCAGGTCATCACAGAGGTGGTCGGACGGATCCGCTGTTCGGTGTTCTGGGACACGTGTCGGTGCGGGGAGCGGGTCGGACGGTCACGCGGTCCGACCGGATCGGGTGTGCGGGCGTGGGCCGTGTGGGCCGGGCTACTGTGCGCGCCCGAAAGTGTGGGCCGGGCCGCACTGTTTGCGCCCGAAACATTTCGGGCGCCCGGAAAAAAAGGACACAGTGGGCATTTTTCTAATTGTTTGGAATGGCCTATATATACCAACCCGAGCCCCTTCTTTTCGAGTTTTTCTCCCCTTTCCGAGCCTCTTCTGCCCGAGCCACCTTAAGGAGATTTGTTCACCTCTTGATGCTTGATCTTCCTGCCAAGTTCTAGGATTTTAGGAGGCTCGAATCCCGAGGTTCCCCATTTTACGGCGCGGCGCGACGATGCATTTCCTGTTTCCTTCTTCGGCGCAGCAGTGATGTTTTGGCTCCCCTGGGCTACCCCGAGGTCACTTTTCTGTGATTCTTGCGCCGGCTGACTCCTTACAGATAAGGCTTCAACTTTCATTTTGATCGCGCTTTTCGGTTTCGAGGTTTTGGCACGGATCCCGAGGCAAACAGTGACCCCTTTTTGCTGTGTGGATTTCCTTGACAGCAGCGGAGTATTTCGGCCATATCTTCGCGCACGAGCGTCAGACGGAGACGAGCTTATACAACTTTTTGATCTACTCATCGCGAGGAACGCAATGGTGATTTTTCTTAGATTTTAGAAAAATTTTTCGAGATGATAATCACTGTTTTCTCAGTGTACTGTGTACAGTTTTTCTTCACAGTTTGTTGATTGGATTACCGCCTTGCCGAATTTATAACTTGGCTTACCGAACTCTGATTTGGGCGTGCAAGGTACCGTTGCGAAGCTATCGACGCGAGGATCGCCGTGATATTTTTCTGGGAATTTTCTGGGCACTTTCTACAGGTGATAATTTGACAGTTTCGGGACTGATGTTGTATGGGTTAATAAAAGCAATATTTGGGAGCCTAAGTGTATTTAGTGGACTTTGTGTTGTGCCAGGAGTGTTTCGGGTGTACTGTACTTGTTGGAGCGCAGGATTGGAGTTTTTGGCATTTTCAGCTGTACGGACCCGGACAGTTAGCGCTTCAGGTGGGTGGTTGTTGCTCGCCTCTATATCTGACTTACTCACTAAGTTTATTAGAAAATCCCCTTTTGAGCATATTGATTGATTAATATGCATGATTGACTGATATAAATGTGAGCCTTCTATCTGTGGTTAATTTAGTGGATATAGCATGTTGGGGATATTATTGGGATAATATTGCTGTTGGAACATGATCATTGGAATAATTTAATAAGTGATGATTAACATGCCACATTAGCACCTAGAATTGTATGAAAGAGGATTAAATAGATTAACTGTTGGGACATAATGATATATCAATGTGCGGGTTTCACTCTGGGAATTTATTATGGAACAGGGATCTTATACATGTGTAGTCCACTGATGATTTTAGCTTGATGGGATATTTATCTGGATATTATTATGTATTACACTGTAAAACTGTTATTTGATATATTCTCTCTTTCATATTGCATGAGGACTTTTGCATGCTTATTTGGACATCTAGATAGGCCACTATTTTATTGCTACACTATCATATTGGGATTTGACTTAGGAGAAACCATGATTGCTTTCTTTCTCCTTTTTATTTAGACTTTTGAGTCATGTTGCTCGGGTTCGAGCAGAGGTTTGGGATAGTGTAGCTGGGACCTGAGGGTCAGTGATAGGGTGTACCTGATGTTGGATTGTGGGCTATTGCGGCAACCGCGGACAGTAGGCGGTTGACCAGATCTTGATTATTTCACCCAATTGTGGGTTGGGGGTTATTGCGGTGACCGCGGACTTTGGGCGGTTGACCGGATGTTTACTATTGCATCAGATTGGGTATTAGATTTCTCTAGTGGATGGTATTTCCCACTTTTGAGTATTATTGTATCGGATCGGGGTTTCATTAGTGGACGGAGTTTCCCACTTTGATCATAGTCATGATCCAGTCCTGCTATTGTGAGATATTGGTTACAGAGATGCTTGATACAGTGATACTTTACTCGTGTGGGTCGCTCCCCTCGAGTGCCACTCCGGAGTAGGCTTTAGACCGTGTTGGGTTCCGGTCAGTTGGTGAGTTGTGAGTGATGGCAGAGCAGGCAGTACCAGTTTACTGGTGGTACTAGATTGGGTCTATTTGGTCATTTACTGTTCCCTGATGCATTCATACCGTCATTTCCTTCGGTATTGCATTTAGAGGCATACTTGTTGTGGTTTCCCCTTTTATTCAGTAGTTCTGTTTACAGCTTTACCCCTGGCCCTTTTCTTGCCTCTAGTAGACTTAGTGGGTACGCCGGAGCTTGAGGCTTTACCCACAGGGGGAGGCTACTGGTTTACTAGTGGTTCTCACCCCCACTGTTGTTTCCTCTTCTTTTCTCCCCCCTGTTTTGCAGAGTCCTCATTGGAGTTGCTGATCTTCGGTCGTTGTTCGGGGCGAGGGAGTCACGAGCTAGATCGTTACCACCCGAGGAGTGTAGCTGTATCCCCTGGTTGGAGATTCCTCGTAGCTGTTGGCTGGCTTTTACTGTTTTTCTGGAGGAGAGAGATCTTTTGTATTTGGAGAGACTGATGTACTATAGTTTTAGTTTATCTCCTTTTATAGTCGAGAGATGCTGTACTGAGGACATTGTATGATGATTATCTGTATTTGAGGGAATGGATATTGTACTCTATTTCATGATGTATAGTAATTGGATTTTATTTTACAGCATTTTATTTCAGCTCTGATATTTGTGTAGCTATAGTACTATCTTTTGCAGGTTAGACGCTTCGCCTATGCGGGTTTTGGCATAGGTGGCGGATCTGTTGGCGAGCCCGGGTCGCAGTTTCGACCCCGGGGCGTGAAATCCGGAAGTCGCTCAACACGCTTTTCATCCAAATCAATTGGGTTGAACAACTTCCTGCTGAAATATACTCCGCTTCGGCAGTCGAGAGTGCTATGCAATTCTGCTTTTTACTGTGCCATGCAACAAGGCAATGGCCAAGATAGAAGCATGCACCACTCGTGCTTTTCCGATCATCCACCGATCCAGCCCAATCGGCATCTGAGTATCCAACAATATCCAAAGTTGTTCCCATAGGATACCAAATTCCGAAACTTATTGTACCTTTGATATACCGGATGATCCGTTTCACCGCTTTCAGGTGAACCTCCTTCGGTGCTGATTGATATCTCGCACAAATCCCAACACTGAAGGATATATCCGGGCGACTAGCCGTGAGATATAGTAGACTTCCAATCATACTGCGATACAGTTTCTCGTCTACATTCTCACTATGTGATTCACTTCCAAGTCCCTTATGGCTAGTTCCCATTGGAGTCGGAAAATCCTTAGAATTTTCTAGATCAAACTTTTTGACCAACTCCAGTGCATACTTGGATTGACACAAGTGAATTCCTTCATCGTTTTGTTTAACTTGTAATCCAAGAAAATAAGTCAATTCGCCCATCATGGACATCTCAAATTCGCTTTCCATGGTCTCCGCGAATTTAGAAGCATCATTATCTCTTGTTGCGCCAAATACAATGTCATCGACATAGATTTGTGCAACTATGAAATTGTTTTGATAATGCTTCACAAAGAGAGTCCTGTCAGCTCCCCCTCGAGTATAGCCCTTTTCCAAAAGGTGCTTTGTCAACCTTTCGTACCATGCTCGCGGTGCTTGTTTCAGACCGTAAAGAGCCTTTTTCAGACGAAAAACATGGTTAGGTAGTTTATGATCCACAAAACCTTTCGGTTGAGCCACATAAACTTCCTCATTTAAAAACCCATTTAAAAAGGCGCTCTTAACGTCCATTTGAAATAATTTGATTTTAAAATGACAAGCAATCGCAAACAAGATACGAATGGACTCGAGTCTAGCTACAGGGGCGAAAGTTTCATCAAAGTCTATACCTTCTACTTGAGAGTAGCCTTGAGCAACTAACCTTGCTTTGTTCCTGATGATAGTACCTTCTTCATTTTTCTTGTTCTTGAAGATCCATTTGGTACCTATCACATTGTGTTGCTTCGGAGGCTTCGTTAATTCCCAGACTTTGTTTCGCTCAAATTGATGGAGCTCTTCCTGCATTGCTTTAATCCAGTAGTCATCTTGGAGAGCTTCATCAACATTCTTTGGTTCGATTTGAGATACATAGCATGCAAATCCGCAAACCAATTGTCTCCGTGTTCTAACTCCTTCTTGTGGATCTCCAATGATGTTCGATTCAGGGTGATCCTTGGAGATGCGTAACGTTTGAGGTAAGGAGTAGTCGGAGGTACACGAGATGATTCCTGCACATCAGATAAACTTGAAGAACCGTTAGATGCATCATTATTATCGAAAGAATTGTTAGAAGAAGATGCATTAGCAGGTGTATCATCATCAAGAGAGATATCGAGGGTAGATTTTTCAGATTCAAAGTGAAAAGCTTCATCTACCTTAACATTTATCGATTCTACGATCGTCTTAGATTCTAAGTTAAAAACTCGATATGCTCTGCTGTTTGTAGAATAACCTAAGAAAATCCCTTCGTCACTTCGAGAGTCAAATTTTCCAAGATTCTCGCGATCACGTAAAATAAAACACCGACTCCCAAAGATACGAAAATATTTGATGTTAGGTTTTCTACAAAACCATAGTTCATATGGTGTATTCAAAGTCCCCGGGCGCAAATACACTCGATTAATAACATAGACAGCAGTGTTCACCGCTTCAGCCCAAAAATATAAAGGTAAGTTCCGGCTATGAAGCATAACACGTGCCATCTCCTGTACGACCCTGTTTTTGCGCTCGACTACACCATTTTGTTGAGGTGTATAGGGTGCGGAGAATTCATGTTTAATGCCATTAGAAGTGCAAAAATCAATGAATTTGGAATTTATGAATTCTCCACCTCTATCACTTCTAACTCGAGTAATCTTTTCATTCTTTTCAATCATAATACGATGGCAGATTTCGTGAAAAGAATCAAAAGTATCAGCTTTTTCTTTTAAAAATGCTACCCAAGTATATCTAGAGAAATCATCAACCAATAAGAAAATATACCATTTACCTCCCAAGGATGGTTGACGAGTTGGCCCCATTAAGTCCATGTGCAAAAGTTCCAAAGGCCGTTTTGTACCTATGTGGTTCAAGTTCTTGTGTGCAGTCCTAGACTGTTTTCCCTTTTGGCAACCGCCACACACAATGTTTTGTTCAAAAGAAAGTTTAGGAACCCCCTTGACCACATCTTTGTTTGAAATTCTAGCAAGTTCCTTAAAGTTTATGTGACCTAGCCTTTCATGCCAAAGTGTTTCATTTTTCAAAGATGCTAGGTTACATTTTTCAGAAATCTTATGAGGAACTACATAACAATTGTTTTCTGATCTAACCCCTTTTAAAAAGAAAGCATGGTTCTTGTCAGTTACAGTACATTCATCAGATGAAAAATTAACTGAATAACCATTATCACAAAGTTGACTTATGCTTATGAGGTTAGTCTTAAGGCCATGAACAAATAACACATTATTTAGAACCGGGCCATCTGGAATAGCTACCGTTCCCTTTCCAACAATTTTGGAAGACCGACCATCTCCGAAAACAACAAGTCCTCCGGAGTTTTTCTCAAATGTTTGAAAACAGTTTTTGTCACCGGTCATGTGACGGGAACACCCGCTATCCAGATACCAAGACGAACTATCATATGCATGCAAGGAAACATTGGTAACAAGACAAGGAAAAATTTCACCTTTGCGCACCCAAACCTTTTTGGAATGCGTCGGTAATGGTCGTGAAGTTGATCTCCTAGGTGAAAGCGTCTTGTTGAAGATTGCTGCTCCTTGATGATGTCGTCTTGAGCGGTGAACTACCAAGGCTCTTTTCCTTCAATTGATTTGCAGTTGATTTCTGAGGAATCACCTTTTGGTAGTCATTGCAAGAGGTGCTTGAGGTGTGCGTTTGGCTCCCGTCTTGCAATTTCTCCTTATGTGCCCTGAAATGCCACAACGAAAACATACCTTAGTTCTTGACGATCCCGAGGAGGATGAGTAGGCTTGTTGTCGTTGCTTGTCGTGAATTCCGGTGTCGGAGGAGGAGATACCGACTGAGGCACAAAAACTGTCCCACTCGAACTTGGAATGTCTCCAGTTTGAGTGTATCCGAGGCCGAACTTATTTGTTTGACCAAGACCAAGAAGCCTGTCCAACTTACTCCTTCCAGAAGAAAATCGCTTTAAGTCATCTTTAGTTGGAGTATGGTCTTTGTCATTTCCATTTTTCCTGTCGAGCCTCGCCGTAGAGCTTCAAGAAGTAATTCGCTTTGTTCACCATTTCTCATGTTCTTTCTCGAAAAGCTCATTGGACTCTTGAAGGGAAACATTTGTTTTACTAAGATTATCCCTTTCCACTTCAAGAGCGTTTGAGAGAGAAGTTGCCCTTTTTGCTTCTTCTTCGAGATCCTGCAATCTCCCTCTCAAACTCCGGTTTTGCTTTGCCAGTTTCTTTGAATCCCTCAAAAGCTTATGGTAGGCAAGAGCAAAATCTTCACCTTCAGAATTGCTCGATTCATGTCCGTTGCAATCTTTTCAACAGGGAGGAGTTGGACAAGGAATCGGAGGTACTTGCCATCAAGCACATGAAGGGTGAAGATGTAGTGGACGCGTGGAATGCTGTCGCGTTGTCTTCTTCATCACTTGAGGATGACTCATTTGACGTGGAGTTGTCATCCCAAGTAACGACTTGCATCGCTTTCTTCTTTGCCGGATTCTTGTTGGGACACTCCGTTGCAATGTGGCCGTAGCCTCGACATTTGAAGCACTGTACTTGTCCCTCTGAACTTTTCTGTCACGCCCGGGTGTAAACCAGAACCCGGGCCCGTCTACAGATCCGCCGTGCACACGGTATTTCCCGCGTACACGAAGCGCCAAACCTGCTCAGATATATAAGAGATAATAATAAATGAGCAATAAAAACAGAGCTGAACTAAAACTAATACATCTCAGACTGAAGCTGGAAATAAAATACAATACATCTGTATAAATGATACATCTGTCTCTCCCAGCTCACCAAAATAAATACAACCTGCTGGCAAAAGCCAGTCCCAAAGTAAAAGTACAACCGTCTGAGGAAACACGGGTACACCAACAGTCCAGCTAACACGCTCAACCTGCCTCGAAGTCTATCTACTCAGCCGTCCTCTCTCCTCGACCCGTCGCTGAAACCCAGCAGCACCCGCAGAAGACACTGCAAAACAAGGGAGAAGAAAAAGAGGAAAGAAGAATGGGGGTAAGACTACCAGTAAACCAGTAGCCTCCCCTAGTGGGTAAAACCTCAAATCCTGACACACCCACTAGGTCTACCAGAGGCAAAAAGGAAAGAAGTGTGGTAAGCAATGATGACTGCCGAAAACAGGAAACTACCACTACTATGCCTCTAATATGCCAAGCTAAAGAGATAGCTAACTGTATGCATCAGAACATAAATGCCTGCCTGCCTAGACCCAATCGATACACCAGTGAGCACTGGTACTGCCTGCTCTGCCTGCCTGCCTGCCTGCCAAATCGGGTATGCTGGCCAACGCATAACACCGATAGGGAAAAGGGAGTCTCAAGGACTCGAAGCCTGTAAAACGCACACTCCGGAGTGGCACTCGAGGGGAGCGACCCACACGAGTAAAATGCCTGAGTAACAAGTACCATAGATCAGCAGGACTGGATCATGACTCTGATCAAAGTGGGAAAACCCATCCACTAAAGGGAGACCCGATCTCAACCTGATGCAAGATAAACAAATAGTGGGAAACCCCATCCACTAGAGACCTGATACCCAATCTGATGCATAAGCAACCTCCGGTCAACCGCCCAAGGTCCGCGGTTGCCGCAATACCCTGCCATCAAGCCTGCCTGTCCCAAAATCCAAGATCCACAATCGGGTAGAACAATCAATATCCGGTCAACCGCCTACTGTCCGCGGTTGCCGCAATAACCCCCAAGTCCGACATCAAGTACACCCTGTCTCCGACCCCAAGGTCCCGGCTACACTATCCCAAACCCCCGCTCGAACCCGAGCAACATGACTCGAAAGTCTAAATAAGAAGGAGAAAGAAAGCAATCATGGTTTCTCCTAAGTCAAATCCCAATATGATAGTGTAGCAATAAAAGATGGCCTATCTAGATGTCCATACAAGCATGCAAGTGTTCTCAAGGAAATATAATTAAAGGCATTAATCATTAACAGTATCCACCTACGCATGTCATCTACCCTCAAGTAGTACCATCAACAGGATAATCAAATAGTCCAACATAAATATTCCATTCCACATGCAAGGTTAACCGCTATCAAAGCAACCCTATTCCCACACCGGCATGCATGAACCCAACCCCAATCATGATTAATCAAGATGTCCAATAAAGGGGATCACTCTAATATTCCTAGTGAGCATGTCAAAATAGAGGTAATAAACAACCGCCCACCTCGAACGCTAAATCCTGATCCCAACAGCGAAGTCCGCGCCCGGTCTCAACGATCACCACGGTACTGCACAAAATATCCCAAAAGAACAAGCACAATTAATGAACCATGCTCACACCAAAATCTGTCCCAATTACAACCAGTCCACAGTTTAGCCTTTTTCACCTGCGAGATCTGCTCTAGAAATTCCCAGAAAAATACCACTGCGATCTACGCGACGAACCGGTCGAAACGAGTACCTGCACGTTTTCCCACGATTTTTCTATGCTGAGAACCAAAATCGACAAGAGGACCACCCCGAACAATACTTCCACCCAAAAACTGTGCTACAAAGTTCTGTAAAAAGGGGTTTCTCACCTTCAGGGAAATTCCACAAAAATCCAAGAAAATTCAGAGAGATTCCTTGCGATGCGTAGATGCAAATCCCTTTTGAATCGCCTCAATCCGATGTCCGGTTGCGGAGATATCGCCAAAACAATACCGTGCTGTCCAAAACTCCATCACAGCAAAATGGGGTCACAAGATGATCCGAAAAACCCATGAAAACCTCGGAATGGGGAAAAACCAGTAGAAACAAGAAACGTAGCCCTACCTGTTAAGAATCCAACGGCGCAAAAATCGCGAAAATAGGAGGTCGGGGTGAGTCGGGGGAGCCTGAACACTGAAATGCGACGAATCGGGTTGCCGGAGAATGATCGTCGCGCCGCGCCGGAAAAATCCCAAACCTCGGGATCCGAGCCTCCTAAATTCCTCAAACTTCACAGGATGCTTCCTCTCTTCTTGATGAAGATTTCATCTTCTCACCTTAAGGGAGATGGAGCCTCTAAAATGGAGAAAACCCTCTTGAATGAGCCTCGGATGGAATCAATAGGAGAAACCAAAAAACTTTTCAAAAATTACCTCTGTGTCCACAGAACAGGAAACACCGATTCCACCCAATCAGAACGCGCCACGTGCATACCCCACACTCGCTACGCCCGGTTCACTCATTCCGTGCACCCGACGAACCATACATGCCACGTGTCCAACCCTGAACCAATGGGAAACTGCCACGTGGCACACCACCAGCCTGCACCCTGCACCTGACCACGCGCCTGCCCAGCCTGCCCGCACAGTTGACCGACCAATAGGGGATCGCCACGTGTCACTCTTACTGTTCGGTGCACCCGGTGCACGAGCTTCTGTGGACCGAACGAATGGTAGATGCCACGTGTCCAAGACCGGTGCACCATAGACCCGTGATGCTCCGTGGACCGAGAGCACTGAACCGTCCAATGGGTGACTGCCACGTGTCACCCTCCCTGGTGCACGCCTGCCGCGTGGACCGCGCCCCTGCCCGCGCGCCGCGCGGCTGCCCGCGGCCCTGCCCGCGCCCGCGCCGCCGCCCGCCGGCGCTGCCCGCCGCCGCCGCCGCCGCCGGCCGGCCGCCGGGAACACTGTTCCGGCGTGAACAGTAACCCGAGCCCGAAAAATGAAGTAAATAGTCCATCTGAAGCGTTTTCGCGCGCTGAATCCGAATTTGACGTCCGTTTCGCCAAATTCTCACTCTAAAAATTGCCGAATGCCCCCGGAAAGGTATTCTTAGTCCGAATTTCGCGCCGAGTCCAATCTTAATATCCGTTTCGCTCGCAAACACCTCTAAACATCCGACGGGTCCCCCGATCACCCGCGTGATCCATTTAAGTCCGAAGTCCAACACTAGTGTCCAATCGTGCCCCAAACACCTCCAGCACACCGCGTAGGCCTCCAATAGCCACCGGTCACACTGCAACAGCTCTGCGGAGATCCGGTCATCACATCCTCCCCCACTAAAAGAAAGTTTCGTCCTCGAAACTAAAGTCATTCCTCAACACGGAATCTCAACCAAATAGAGGGGGTAAATATCCAGTCATCCACCACTCAAGCTCCCAAAACTACCAAATACCTCATCCAGAGACGCGATGCAATCCTCGGGTCTCTAACTGGAACAAAATAAAGGTGAGCACTCCAGGAATCCACACCACCTCAACCACGTACAGCTGGGCTAACCGCTCGAGCTACCAAGCTATCCGCATCGGTACAAGCATCTGCCCCTGCTAGGGCCTCAGATAATCCAACCACAAGTCCAACAACACCCAGCTCAACCCGAGTACCTCGGTACTCCCAAGGCATCCGATATAAGTCCCCCAACTGATCCCGTAGCCTCTGATCTCTAATCCAAAACCGTCGGGATGTAGAAGCACATCCCTAACCCTCCGGCATCAATACTCAGCCATGAGCAGTCGAGAGAACCAGACTGTAAAACAACCTTCGCGAAGATCCAATACCCTTGCAGCTCGTAACTCAAATCCTCCAAGCTTGACAGAAGGGTGCTAGCTCCCGATGATCACTTTATCAAATTCTTACGGGTCCTCACAAAGCCGAAGTGAACCAACCTTCCACAACTCGAATAGCACCGGCGCCCCCAAAGGTGCCACACTTGGCCTGACACAAATCCAACACATCAAATCCTGGAGTTGGGTCCTCAACTCCCAAACTGGTGTCATGCCAAACAACTCCGATAGGAGAACAGCTAGGAACTCACAACCAAAAGGGTATCTCCAAGTCCTGGTGCCGCCGCAGATCCCTCAAACACACCAGCCAAAAGGCTACTCACCCACTACGAGACATCCGCCTCGCTCACAAAGTCAAAACCAAAGAGGCGAAGATACTCTCAAGCAAACCAAGTACACCAACACCTCCAGGCCTGGCTCCCACGAACACCGTCCTCGCAGCATAATCAGCTGCCGCGAAAAGAAAAAGAAAACCGAGCCAGCCTAACCGTCCTAAGTACCAAACCAAGCCCCACAACTAGGTCAAGACCATCAGGCCTACAGGTACAACCAAGGACTCAACCGCACCGGGCAGGACCTACGACACTCCCCCCTAGGTGCAAAAGATCGGGAATACGACCTCCCGAACACCAGGTAACCGTCCTACCCCTAACCCAAAACAATGAAGCCAAACACTACCCACCAAGAAGGGAAAACCTCTCGTATCGAAAGATACGAACCCAAGAGCCTGGAACAATTCAAACCTACCGCCACACTGGCCGCTGGAACCTATGTGCTCTGACGGTCTCAAAATCTACTATCCAAAAGAGAAATCAGGAATGCCTCATCCGACTGACCTGTCCTCCATCACCCGGCGCCAAGCGCCTCAATCAGAACTCGCCTCAGGCGGCAGATCCCAATCCAAAGGAACTGCAATGCCACGCTCCATACCCGGCGCCTACTCCAATGAGGCGTCCCTAGAACTCTCAATCCCCCACCGAACAAGACCCTGCCTCCAAAGGCTCCATACTCAATCCCACAAGTCGGGGCAACTCATCCGCCAGATCTGGCTCACTCCTTCAATGCAATCCCACAGTTTTCCCTGCTGTCAACTGTCCACCCTTCCTCGGTGCCCCAGCACTAAACGTCGGCACGGAGGGCTACTCACTAGTCCGACAACTGTGCCACTGCACTGATCCGACAACTGCGCCACTGTGCTGATCCGACAACTGTGTCACCGCGCTGCTCCGACAACTGTGTCACTGCTCCGACAACTGCACCACTGTGCTGATCCGACAACTGTGTCACCGTGCTGCTCCGACAACTGTGTCACCGCGCTGCTCCGACAACTGTGTCACTGCTCCGACAACTGCACCACTGTGCTGATCCGACAACTGTGTCACCGCGCTGCTCCGACAACTGCACCACTGTGCTGATCCGACAACTGTGTCACCGCGCTGCTCCGACAACTGTGTCACTGCTCCGACAACTGCACCACTGTGCTGATCCGACAACTGTGTCACCGCGCTGCTCCGCTGATCTGCCTCCAACACTCCTACCCTTCGGGTCCGGAGCCCCCAGACTCCAATCTGGGTATCCGGCCCGAAACAACCAGCTCAGGCCCAACTGCCGCACCAAGGTGCACTCGGGTCAGAGCCCCAACGTCGGGGAGACACCGCTCACCACGACAAAACCGCAAATCAGCACACCCCAAACACTCGACCCAATCTAGCGAAAGTCAAAGGCATCCCCCTATTTTTGTAACGTTATGTTGTCTGCAGCCAACATAACTGTCCCACAAAAATAGGGTATGCCGATCCCTCTTCACTCACTGGAAGAGTCAAAACCAAATCACCGACTTTCGCCAAAAGTCACGTCTCTCACGCCCTAACATCCTAGGGTCCGCCAAAAGCCTAGGGTTTCCTAAGTCCCAACTGACCTATCCCTAAGCTCTGATACCAACTTAATCTGTCACGCCCCGGGTGTAAACCAGAACCCGGGCCCGTCTACAGATCCGCCGTGCACACGGTATTTCCCGCGTACACGAAGCGCCAAACCTGCTCAGATATATAAGAGATAATAATAAATGAGCAATAAAAACAGAGCTGAACTAAAACTAATACATCTCAGACTGAAGCTGGAAATAAAATACAATACATCTGTATAAATGATACATCTGTCTCTCCCAGCTCACCAAAATAAATACAACCTGCTGGCAAAAGCCAGTCCCAAAGTAAAAGTACAACCGTCTGAGGAAACACGGGTACACCAACAGTCCAGCTAACACGCTCATCCTGCCTCGAAGTCTATCTACTCAGCCGTCCTCTCTCCTCGACCCGTCGCTGAAAACCCAGCAGCACCCGCAGAAGACACTGCAAAACAAGGGAGAAGAAAAAGAGGAAAGAAGAATGGGGGTAAGACTACCAGTAAACCAGTAGCCTCCCCTAGTGGGTAAAACCTCAAATCCTGACACACCCACTAGGTCTACCAGAGGCAAAAAGGAAAGAAGTGTGGTAAGCAATGATGACTGCCGAAAACAGGAAACTACCACTACTATGCCTCTAATATGCCAAGCTAAAGAGATAGCTAACTGTATGCATCAGAACATAAATGCCTGCCTGCCTAGACCCAATCGATACACCAGTGAGCACTGGTACTGCCTGCTCTGCCTGCCTGCCTGCCTGCCAAATCGGGTATGCTGGCCAACGCATAACACCGATAGGGAAAAGGGAGTCTCAAGGACTCGAAGCCTGTAAAACGCACACTCCGGAGTGGCACTCGAGGGGAGCGACCCACACGAGTAAAATGCCTGAGTAACAAGTACCATAGATCAGCAGGACTGGATCATGACTCTGATCAAAGTGGGAAAACCCATCCACTAAAGGGAGACCCGATCTCAACCTGATGCAAGATAAACAAATAGTGGGAAACCCCATCCACTAGAGACCTGATACCCAATCTGATGCATAAGCAACCTCCGGTCAACCGCCCAAGGTCCGCGGTTGCCGCAATACCCTGCCATCAAGCCTGCCTGTCCCAAAATCCAAGATCCACAATCGGGTAGAACAATCGATATCCGGTCAACCGCCTACTGTCCGCGGTTGCCGCAATAACCCCCAAGTCCGACATCAAGTACACCCTGTCTCCGACCCCAAGGTCCCGGCTACACTATCCCAAACCCCCGCTCGAACCCGAGCAAC
The DNA here is from genome assembly GCA_029168755.2 of Tillandsia fasciculata. Classification (NCBI taxonomy): domain Eukaryota; kingdom Viridiplantae; phylum Streptophyta; class Magnoliopsida; order Poales; family Bromeliaceae; genus Tillandsia; species Tillandsia fasciculata. The sequence continues at coordinate 120,265 of JAQOTM010000334.1, read as the reverse complement.
ATGACTCGAAAGTCTAAATAAGAAGGAGAAAGAAAGCAATCATGGTTTCTCCTAAGTCAAATCCCAATATGATAGTGTAGCAATAAAAGATGGCCTATCTAGATGTCCATACAAGCATGCAAGTGTTCTCAAGGAAATATAATTAAAGGCATTAATCATTAACAGTATCCACCTACGCATGTCATCTACCCTCAAGTAGTACCATCAACAGGATAATCAAATAGTCCAACATAAATATTCCATTCCACATGCAAGGTTAACCGCTATCAAAGCAACCCTATTCCCACACCGGCATGCATAAACCCAACCCCAATCATGATTAATCAAGATGTCCAATAAAGGGGATCACTCTAATATTCCTAGTGAGCATGTCAAAATAGAGGTAATAAACAACCGCCCACCTCGAGCGCTAAATCCTGATCCCAACAGCGAAGTCCGCGCCCGGTCTCAACGATCACCACGGTACTGCACAAAATACCCCAAAAGAACAAGCACAATTAATGAACCATGCTCACACCAAAATCTGTCCCAATTACAATCAGTCCACAGTTTTGCCTTTTTCACCTGCGAGATCTGCTCTAGAAATTCCCAGAAAAATACCACTGCGATCTACGCGACGAACCGGTCGAAACGAGTACCTGCACGTTTTCCCACAATTTTTCTATGCTGAGAACCAAAATCGACAAGAGGACCACCCCGAACAATACTTTCACCCAAAAACTGTGCTACAAAGTTCTGTAGAAAGGGGTTTCTCACCTTCAGGGAAATTCCACAAAAATCCAAGAAAATTCAGAGAGACTCCTTGCGATGCGTAGATGCAAATCCCCTTTTGAATCGCCTCAATCCGATGTCCGGTTGCGGAGATATCGCCGAAATACCGAACCGCTGTCCAAAACTCCATCACAGCAAAATGGGGTCACAAGATGATCCGAAAAACCCATGAAAACCTCGGAATGGGGAAAAACCAGTAGAAACAAGAAACGTAGCCCTACCTGTTAAGAATCCAACGGCACAAAAATCGCGAAAATAGGAGGTCGGGGTGAGTCGGGGGAGCCTGAACACTGAAATGAGACGAATCGGGTTGCCGGAGAATGATCGTCGCGCCGCGCCGGAAAAATCCCAAACCTCGGGATCCGAGCCTCCTAAATTCCTCAAACTTCACAGGATGCTTCCTCTCTTCTTGATGAAGATTTCATCTTCTCACCTCTAAGAGAGATGAGCCTCTAAATGGAGAAAACCCTTTGAATGAGCCTCGGATGGAATTAATAGGAGAAACCAGAAAAATCTTTTCAAGAAATTACCTCTGTGTCCGCAGAACAGGAAACACCGATTCCACCCAATCAGAACGCGCCACGTGCATACCCCACACTCGCTACGCCCGGTTCACTCATTCCGTGCACCCGACGAACCATACACTGCCACGTGTCCAACCCTGAACCAATGGGAAACTGCCACGTGGCACACCACCAGCCTGCACCCTGCACCTGACCACGCGCCTGCCCAGCCTGCCCGCACAGTTGACCGACCAATAGGGATCGCCACGTGTCACTCTTACTGTTCGGTGCACCCGGTGCACGAGCTTCTGTGGACCGAACGAATGGTAGATGGCCACGTGTCCAAGACCGGTGCACCATAGACCGTGATGCTCCGTGGACCGAGAGCACTGAACCGTCCAATGGGTGACTGCCACGTGTCACCCTCCCTGGTGCACGCCTGCCGCGTGGACCGCGCCCCTGCCCGCGCGCCCGCGCGGCTGCCCGCGCCCTGCCCGCGCCCGCGCCGCCGCCCGCCGGCGCTGCCCGCCGCCGCCGCCGCCGCCGCCCCCGGCCGCCGGGAACACTGTTCCGGCGTGAACAGTAACCCGAGCCCGAAAAATGAAGTAAATAGTCCATCTGAAGCGTTTTCGCGCGCTGAATCCGAATTTGACGTCCGTTTCGCCAAATTCTCACTCTAAAAATTGTCGAACGCCCCCGGAAAGGTATTCTCAATCCGAATTTCGCGCCGAGTCCAATCTTAATATCCGTTCGCTCGCAAACAACTCTAAACATCCGACGGGGTCCCCCGATCACCCGCGTGATCCATTTTAAGTCCAAAGTCCAACACTAGTGTCCAATCGTGCCCCAAACACCTCCCGCACACCGCGTAGGCCTCCAAAAGCTGCCGGTCGACACTTGAAAGCACTGTAGACTTGTCCCTCATCACTTTTCTTATCCTTTGAGAAGTTCTCTTGCTTTCTTGACTTGTAGCTTGAAGAACCTTTGCCTTTCTTGGACTTTCCGAAGGATGGAGTTTTGCTTGAATTACCCCTTCGAAAGTTGCGGCGAAACTTCCTTGTCAAGAGAGCGAGCTGCTTCTCAAAGTCCTCCATAAATAGGCTCTCGTCATCGTCGGAGGAGGATGAATCCGTGTCTTCTTCCTTCGTAGTTTTCAATGCGTAACCTGAAGACTTAGAAGAGGATGCCTTTCCAGAAGAATAGTTAGTAGGAAATGTCATTTCATAAGTTTGTAAAGCACCAACTAATTCTTCTACACGCATTTCGTCCGGGTGTTTAATTGTTTCAATGGCTGCGACCTTCGGGCGAAATCGTTCAGGAAGAGTTCTTAATATTTTTCTTACAACTTTAAATTTTGGAATCTTCTCTCCCAAGTTAGCACATGAGTTTACGATGTCTTGCAATCGTGTGTAATAGTCAGTGAAAGATTCATTCTCTGCCATAGAGATAGAGTCAAACTTGCTCGTAAGCATTTGCAGTTTCTGAATCTTCACAAGGTTAGTTCCCTCATGCGTAACTTGAAGAACATCCCAGATTTCTTTCGCAGTCTCACATGCCGAGACGCGAGAGAACTCTGTTTGTGACAAAGCATTAAATAGAGCATTAATTCCTTTGCCATTGTAAGAAGATGAATCTATCTCTTCCTTGGTCCATTTCGACCTAGGTTTTAAGGTGCGAACATCAGAAATAATTTCAGTTGGATTAGACCATCCTAATTCAATTGATTGCCACACCCTTTCGTCGATGGAAATTAAAAAGGCTTTCATCCGTACTTTCCAGTACGCATAATTTGTTCCATCAAAGAAAGGGGGTCGATTGATGTTTCCACCTTCAACCATTGTTTACAACCCTATTCCCGCTCTGATACCACTTGTTGGGTTATACTAATATGGATCTAAATAGGGGAAAAAACACCTAGAGGGGGGTGAATAGGTGTAAACAATAAACACTCAAAAAATCATTGCGCAATAAAACCCAATGCGGAAAAATAAAATAACACGCAAGATTTTTACGTGGAAAAACTCCAAACCGGAGTAAAAAACCACGGGACCGATAACACGGCGAAATCCACTAGAATTAACACACGTACAAGGTGATATAACGTACTCACAGACGACTCAACCTTTTACCATACGCTCCTAGTAGATCTTCTCCGCTCGCTCCACGACGCTTCTCGAATCCACGATCTGCGCCCAACGCTGAATCCACAGCGTCCAACGTCGAGTCCACGACGTCCGACCGAATCCACGGTCTTCACCCAGTAGCACGCTTCGAATCCACGAACGTACCTCGCTCCGAATCCACGAGAGCGGTTGCACCTTGAATCCACAAGGCCACGCGAGTCCACGCGCCGATTTGGGGTAAATCGTTGTTTTTTGGGTGGTGATGATCCGCCGAATACTTAGATTAGAAATAGATCGGAAATACCATCTAAGTATTCATTGATTTGATTCTACTCAAAATCTGAGTATGGAAAACCTAGAATCAAATCAATCAATATAGATGAAGAAACATAGAATAAATCTATTGATTTCCTTTCTTCTCTATATGTGGATTTTTTCTTTCGGCGTATTTTTTCTATAATATGCGGATGTTCGATGCCCTAAAAATGAATATAGGGTCTATTTATAGGTTAGAAACCATTGGAAGAAGATAAGGATCAAAAACAGCCTTTTCTGGAAATTTTACCGACGGCGATCCGGATTGGAATTGGCGATCCGGATTGCAGTAGCAAGAAAGACGGTTTCCAGAAAAACTTGTTCGGGATCCGGATCGAAGTCCCCGATCCGGATCGTTCATACAGTTTCACCAAACATCAACGTTCGGGATCCGGATTGCAAATCCTGATCCGGATCGTGCAAGTAAAAAGGTAAAACTAGTGTTCGGGATCCGGATCATGAGATGCTGCGATCCGGATTGAACCAGTGTATGAACGAACACCCTTCGGGATCCGGATTGCAAGGCCCGATCCGGATCCTGAACATGTCCCATGTCCAGTTTTTGATTTTTATGCAATTAAACATTCTTCCAGGTGTTTCTACACTACAAGAAGTATTCGGATCACCAGAAATCTTTAGTTAAACATACCTGATCCTTTTGAATTCTTCTTTCTTGAGATTGAGCTATATGATCCAAAGTTCTTTCATCTTCAATCTTCAAGACTTAACACTTTTCACGAAATACGCCAACTCAAATTCCGTAACAGTCCCCTCATTGAATGTTGCCGCTCTCCGAGAAGCTCCCGTTCCTTTTCGCTGGTCCATAAAAAGGGTCGCTGCTTGTGGCTTTCTCTGCACCTAGTCCCCTCCGTCATGCCGATGCTCCCGCCACGACGATGCTCAGGTTGCAATTTTTTCAACTTTGAGGGTGCCTTTGAGGTGGCCTGTCAAGCTAGTCTCAGGAACATTGTGTCGCCAGGAGATGAAAGGTTCTCCTCTCCTCTGGCTCGCAAGGGAATGTTAAGGATTTTGTATTGGCGTATTTCATGAAGTGGTATAAGTCTTGAAGATTGAAGATGAAAAATTATGGATCAACTACATCAATCTCAAGAAGAATGGATTCGGAATGATCAGGTATGTTTAACTAAATAATTTTGGTGATCCGAATTTGGTGATCCGAATACATTTGTATAGTTTAGAAACACTTGGATAAGTTTTCATTGCATAAAAATCAAAAACTGGACAAGTTGGATGTTCAGGATCCGGATCAGACCAATCCAGTCCGGACCCCGAATATAGTTTAGTTCATGCGGTTTTCTAGTCCGGACCACCCCTGTTCCAGTCCGGACCCCGAACCTTAATTCTGCAAAATTGCATGAACAGTCCGGACCTCCCATGTTTCAGTTCGGACCCCGAAGTGTGTTTTTTTTCAGAAAATCTTCTAAAAAAGACGACAGTCCGGATCAGACTTAATCCAGTCCGGACCGTCGTGCGGGAAAAATTCTGTTAAGTCAGTTTTTGATTCTTATCTCTTTCCAAAGGTTTCTAACCTATGAATAAACCCTGATTTCATCTTTTAGGGGAATGGAATAACAGTGGAATAATCGAGAAAAATCGATTAAGTAAAAATATAAAAAAATCCACAAATGTAGAGAAGAAAGGAAAAACACGATTAAATTCATGTTTCTTCATCTATATTGTTTAATTTGATTCTAGTGTTTCCAAACTCCTATTTTTCGTAGAATCAAATTGAAGAATACATAGATGGTATTTCCTTATCTATCTTTGATCTAAGTATTCGGAGGATCATCACCAAACAAAACAACGATTTAGCAAGAATCGGCGCGAGGATTCGCATGGCCTTGTGGATTCAAGGTGTGACCGCTCTCGTGGATTTGGAGCGAGGAGCATTCGTGTGATCGAGGCGTGCCGCATTGGTGAAGACCGTGGATACGGTTGGACGTCGTGGATTCGATGTTGGACTTCGTGGATTTGAAGTTGGACGCAAATCGTGGATTCGAGGCGCGTTGTGGAGCGAGCGGAGAAGATTAACTAGGAGCGTATGGAAAAAGTTGAGTCGTAGGTTTACGGTAAATCACCTTGTACGTGTTTTAATTCTAGTGAATTTCGCCGTGTTATCGGTCCCGTGATTTTTTACTCCTGTGATGGAGTTTTGCACGTAAATCTTGCGTACTTTATTTATTTTCCGCATTGGATTATTTTTTACGCAACGATTTGGTGTGTTTATTATTTTCACCCATTCACCCCCCCTCTAGGTGATTTTATCCCTATTCAGATCCATTTAATTCATAACCCACAAGTGGTATCATAGCGGGAATAGGGTTGTAAACAATGGTTGAAGGTGGAAACATCAATAGACCACCGTTCTTCGATGGAACAAATTATGCATATTGGAAAGTACGCATGAGAGCATTTTTAATTTCCATCGATGAACGGATTTGGCAATCAATTGAGTTTGGATGGGCAAATCCTACTGAGATTATTGTCGATGTTGTCACCATCAAACCTAGGTCGAAATAGACTAAGGAAGAAATTGATGCATCTTCTTACAACGGCAAAGGAATTAACGCCTTATTTAATGCTTTGTCACAAACCGAATTCTCTCGCGTCTCGGCATATGAGACTGCGAAAGAAATCTGGGATACTCTACAAGTTACACATGAGGGAACAAGTTTAGTGAAAATTCAAAAACTGCAAATGCTTACGAGCAAATTTGACTCAATCTTTTTGGCAGAAAATGAATCGTTCACAGATTATTATACACGATTGCAAGATATCGTGAATACATGTGCTAACTTGGGAGAGAAAATTCCAGAATCAAAAGTTGTAAGAAAGATTTTGAGAACTCTTCCGGAAAGATTTCGCCCTAAGGTCGCAGCCATTGAAACAGTAAAACACCCGGACGAAATCAAAGTAGAAGAATTAGTTGGTGCACTTCAAACGTATGAAATGACTTTTCCTACTAACTATTCTTCTGGAAAGCCTTCTCTTCTTCTAAGTCTTCAGGTTTTGCATTGAAATCAACAAAGGAAAAAGACGTGGATTCATTCTCCTCAGACGCTGATGAGAATATATCAATGGAGGATTTCGAGAAACAACTTGCACTCTTGACGAGAAAATTTCGCCGAAGCTTTCGAAGGAAAAATTCAAGCAAATCCTCATCCTTCGTTAAGTCTAAGAAAGGCAAGGGATCTTCAAGCTTTAAGTCAAGAAAGCAAGAGGGTTCTTCAAAGGACAAGAAGAACTCTGAGGGACAAATTCAGTGTTTTCAAGTGCCGAGGTTATGGCCATATCTCAACGGAATGTCCCAACGAGAATCCGTCAAAGAAGAAGGCTATGCAAGCCGTCACATGGGATGACACTTCCATTTCCAATGAGTCATCTTCCAGTGATGAGGACAATAATGCCACAGCATTCCACGCGTCCACAACTTCACCTTACATGTGCTTTTCAGCGACTTCCTCTGGTTCATTATCTAACTCCTTGGATGAAAAGAATGCAACAGACAATGAACCGAGTGATTCCGAAGGTGAAGACTTTGCTTTTGCCTACCATAAGTTATTGAAGGATTCAAAGAAATTGGCAAAGCAAAATAATAGTTTGAGAAGAAAATTGCTGGATCTTGAAGAACAATCTAAAGAGGCAACTTCTCTCTCAAACGCTCTTGAAGAGGAAAAGGATAACTTGATTAAAATCAATGTTTCCTTTCGAGAGAAGAATGAGCATTTCGATAAGGAGCACATTAAATTGGTGGATAAAGCTAACTACTTCTTGAAGCTCTACTCCGAGGCTCAACAAGATAAATTGGAAATGACAAAGACCATACTCCAACTTAAGGAAGATCTGAAGCGATTCTCTTCTGGAAGGAGCAAGTTGGACAAGTTGGTTGGTCTCGGTCAAACAAATCGATTGGGTCTTGGATACACTCGAACCAGCAATGATCCAAGTTCGAGTGGAACAGTTTTTGTGCCCGAGTCGGTTTCTCCTCCTCCGACGAAAATCACTGCATCTAACGTGAACAAGCCTACACCGTCTACTTCGGGTTCAACATGCACAAAGGTATGTTTTCGTTGTGGTTTTGCAGGGCACATAAGACGAAATTGCAAGAATGAAGCCAAACGAATAAATCAAGCGCCTCTTGCAACAACTACCAACAAGTTCTGTCACGCCCCGAGTCCGCCAATTTGTACGGTTCGGGCACGCCAACAGACCCGCCAATCGGGTACGACCTTTCGCTACCCGATTGGAACGGTAACATCCAAGATAACACAACCAGTGTATGCGGAAACTCAATATCAGAGTACTAAAAATCACTACAAATTTAAACTTTCATTAATAAACAAACAGTTTAAGCGGTAATGAAAGCATACAGAGTGAACCATAAATTAAACTTATTACACTTTACGTCTTTGAACTTGCAATTAGAATTATTACAATTCCTTTACATAAATTCCTCACCATACAAGGTTCACTCAAGAAATATATAAAAGGGGTACCTCTGCTAGACCCTCTAGGTCTCTATGCTGCTGGGCACTTGCCCCTGTCGTATGCCTCGCTGTCTGCATCTGATCCGTCTCGACCGCTGCATCCATTCCCGAACCTGTGGGGGGTCACCCAAGGGGTGTGAGAACTACGACAGAGTTCCCAGTGGGTTCAACCACCGAGAAAAAGTGTCCTACACCACTTGGTCCAATGGAAGCAATAATAATAGTGCTAGGAAACTAAAATCCTCATATCAAATGCAGCTATACAAATAATACATCACTGTCTGTATATACTCATCAACCCAGCACTACACTGTCTAGCATACTAGGCTAAATAGGTCACTACACTATCTGTGTATACTCATCGACCCAGCACTACTCTGTCTAGCCACACTAGGCTGCTAAGCACCAACTCGGCCAATATCCCGCTGTATACAGGGTCCAACTATCCCGGCCACCTTGGCCACTCCATTTCTCTTTATTCTTTAGATTCTGGTGCTTTAGTTCAAGTTAACCCTCAGAAATTCTTATCCAACGGGCCCCAGCCCGGTAGTCCTGCTACCATAAGATAAGATTTCTAAGGTTGCCGATAACACCCGCAAGTGTTACCCCGTCCTACGGAAGAAACGTCCCGAACGGGTCTCTACCCGGGAGAGGGATACTGCCCGTACCTCCAACATGGGCTGGTTTCACCGTAGGTCCGCCCGTTTTATCTTTATATCTTCTTTCTTTTCTTTTTACTTTAGTTCTTAGCCTCTTTGCCTTTGAACACTTGCTTTTCTTTCTTATTCGAGCTTATAGCTCCCTTTTGCCACTGGCAAATCACTTTCTCTTTTCTTTGAGCATTTAGCTCCTTGCTTTCACTTTTAGCCCTTCGAAAGTACCTCGTCCGACGGGTCACTGCCCAGGGAGTCCTGCTCCACTTGACGAGTCTCAAATTCGAAGGCGCCATTTACATTCTCTTTACGCTTTTTAGCCACTTTTAGCTTGCTTTTAACTTTGCCTTTTTACAACAATTTTCCTCTTATCCTAGGTCTTGCCATAAGGATAACTAGAGAGTCTCCTGGACTCTTAAACATTTCTCTTTTATTTCTTTAACTCAAATTGAAGTTAAAGTTATTGTCCATTTGCCCAGACACCCTATGACTTTCTAGGGTTGTATTATTTAGCTTTTTGACTTTGCGATATGCAAACTTTTCCTTAGAGTTTGACTCTAAGCTGATCACTTTGCTATCAGTTTAATTCTTTAGACTTTGTGGCCACATACTCTTTCTTTGCCGAACCTGGAGTTACATTATCTCTATTTACCTGTTGCACTTTGCATTTAGAGTTATCTTGACTCTAATCCATTTTCTGCGAGTATAACCTCCACTAGTCACCTTAGGTTCTCTTACCTAAGTTTCATATCATGTTTAACCTAGAGTCCCTTGACTCTATGTTAACTAGTCTATTCTCAACCCACTAACTTACCTTAGGTTTCTTCTACCTAAGTCTTATATCATGCTCATCCTAGAGTCCTTGACTCTATGTTGATCCCTTTATCCAATCTCCTTAGGTTATCTCCTAAGACAATGCCACTCATTCAATCCTAAGGTATACTCCTAAGTTGATGTCACTCATTAAACCCTGAATCTAGGTTGTTACGGAATTTGAGTTGGCGTATTTCGTGAAAGTGTTAAGTCTTGAAGATTGAAGATGAAGAACTTTGGATCATATACCTCAATCTCAAGAAAGAAGAATTCAAAAGGATCAGGTACGTTTAACTAAAGATTTTTGGTGATCCGAATACTTCTTATAGTGTAGAAACACCTGGAAGAATTTTAATTGCATAAAAATCAAAAACTGGACATGGGACATGTTCAGGATCCGGATCAGAGCCAGCAATCCGGATCCCGAAGGGTGTTGTTCATACAATGCTTCAATCCGGATCCTAGCAGATTGTGATCCGGATCCCGAATGTTATGTTTTCCAAATTGTATGAACGATCCGGATCGGGAATCCGATCCGGATCCCGAACCCTTGGATTTCTGGAATCGTCAATCTCTTTACGACGATCCGGATCACAGTAATCCTCGATCCGGATCGCCGTCCGTAAAAATTTCCAGAAAAGGTTGTTTTTGATCCTTATCTTCTTCCAATGGTTTCTAACCTATAAATAGACCCTATGATTCATTTTTAGGGTAAGAATGAATCGGTAAAATATAGAAAAATATTACCGAAAGAGAAAAGATCCACATATAGAGAAGAAAGGAAATCAATAGATTAATTCTATGTTTCTTCATCTATATTGATTGATTTGATTCTAGGTTTTCCATACTCAGATTTTGAGTAGAATCAAATCAATGAATACTTAGATGGTATTTCCGATCTATTTTAATCTAAGTATTCGGCGGATCATCACCACCCAAAAACAACGATTTACCCAAAATCGGCGCGTGGACTCGCGTGGCCTTGTGGATTCAAGGTGCAACCGCTCTCGTGGATTCGGAGCGAGGTACGTTCGTGGATTCGAAGCGTGCTACTGGGTGAAGACCGTGGATTCGGTCGGACGTCGTGGACTCGACGTTGGACGCTGTGGATTCAGCGTTGGGCGCGGATCGTGGATTCGAGAAGCGTCGTGGAGCGAGCGGAGAAGATCTACTAGGAGCGTATGGTAAAAGGTTGAGTCGTCTGTGAGTACGTTATATCACCTTGTACGTGTGTTAATTCTAGTGGATTTCGCCGTGTTATCGGTCCCGTGGTTTTTTACTCCGGTTTGGAGTTTTTCCACGTAAAAATCTTGCGTGTTCTTTTTTTTTCCGCATTGGGTTTTATTGCGCAATGATTTTTTGAGTGTTTATTGTTTACACCTATTCACCCCCCTCTAGGTGTTTTTTCCCCTATTTAGATCCATATTACCTATAACCCAACAAGTGGTATCAGAGCGGGAATAGGGTTGTAAACAATGGTTGAAGGTGGAAACATCAATCGACCCCCTTTCTTTGATGGAACAAATTATGCGTACTGGAAAGTACGGATGAAAGCCTTTTTAATTTCCATCGACGAAAGGGTGTGGCAATCAATTGAATTAGGATGGTCTAATCCAACTGAAATTATTTCTGATGTTCGCACCTTAAAACCTAGGTCGAAATGGACCAAGGAAGAGATAGATTCATCTTCTTACAATGGCAAAGGAATTAATGCTCTATTTAATGCTTTGTCACAAACTGAGTTCTCTCGCGTCTCGGCATGTGAGACTGCGAAAGAAATCTGGGATGTTCTTCAAGTTACGCATGAGGGAACTAACCTTGTGAAGATTCAGAAACTGCAAATGCTTACGAGCAAGTTTGACTCTATCTCTATGGCAGAGAATGAATCTTTCACTGACTATTACACACGATTGCAAGACATCGTAAACTCATGTGCTAACTTGGGAGAGAAGATTCCAGAATTTAAAGTTGTAAGAAAAATTCTAAGAACTCTTCCTGAACGATTTCGCCCGAAGGTCGCAGCCATTGAAACAATTAAACACCCGGACGAAATGCGTGTAGAAGAATTAGTAGGTGCTTTACAAACTTATGAAATGACATTTCCTACTAACTATTCTTCTGGAAAGGCATCCTCTTCTAAGTCTTCAGGTTACGCATTGAAATCAACTAAAGAAGAAGACGCGGATTCATCCTCCTCGGACGACGACGAGAACCTTTCTATGGAGGACTTTGAGAAGCAGCTCGCTCTCTTGACAAGGAAGTTTCGCCGCAACTTTCGAAGGGGTAATTCAAGCAAAACTCCATCCTTCGGAAAGTCGAAGAAAGGCAAGGGTTCTTCAAGCTACAAGTCAAGAAAGCAAGAGAACTTCTCAAAGGATAAGAAAAGTTCAGAGGGACAAGTTCAGTGCTTCAAATGTCGAGGCTACGGCCACATTGCAACGGAGTGTCCCAACAAGAATCCGGCAAAGAAGAAAGCGATGCAAGTCGTTACTTGGGATGACAACTCCACGTCAAATGAGTCATCCTCAAGTGATGAAGAAGACAACGCGACAGCTTTCCACGCGTCCACTACATCTTCACCCTTCATGTGCTTAATGGCAAGTACATCCGATTCCTTGTCCAACTCCTCCCTGTTGAAAAGATTGCAACGGACGATGAATCGAGATTCTGAAGGTGAAGATTTTGCTCTTGCCTACCATAAGCTTTTGAGGGATTCAAAGAAACTGGCAAAGCAAAACAAGGGGTTGAAAGGGAGATTGCAGGATCTCGAAGAAGAAGTAAAAAGGGTAACCTCTCTCTCAACCGATCTTGAAGTGGAAAGGGATAATTAGTTAAAGCAAATGTTTCCCTTCAAGAGTCCAATGAGCTTTCGAGAAGAACATATAAATATGGTGAACAAAGCGAATTACTTCTTGAAGCTCTACGGCGAGGCTCGACAGGAAAAATGGAAATGACGGAGACCATACGCCAACTAAAGGATGACTTAAAGAGATTTTCTTCTGGAAGGAGTAAGTTGGACAGACTTCTTGGTCTTGGTCAAACAAATAAGTTCGGCCTCGGATACACTCAAACTGGAGACATTCCAAGTTCGAGTGGGACAGTATTTGTGCCTCAGTCGGTATCTCCTCCTCCGACACCGGAATTCACGACAAGCAACGACAACAAGCCTACTCATCCTCCTCGGGATCGTCAAGATCTAAGGTATGTTTTCGTTGTGGCATTTCAGGGCACATAAGGAGAAATTGCAAGACGGGAGCCAAACGCACACCTCAAGCACCTCTTGCAATGACTACCAAAAGGTGATTCCTCAGAAATCAATGCAAATCATTGAAGGAAAAGAGCCTTGGTAGTACACCGCTCAAGACGACATCATCAAGGAGCAGCAATCTTCAACAAGACGCTTTCACCTAGGAGATCAACTTCACGACCATTACCGACGCATTCCAAAAAGGTTTGGGTGCGCAAAGGTGAAATTTTTCCTTGTCTTGTTACCAATGTTTCCTTGCATGCATATGATAGTTCGTCTTGGTATCTGGATAGCGGGTGTTCCCGTCATATGACCGGTGACAAAAACTGTTTTCAAACTTTGAGAAAAACTCCGGAGGACTTGTTGTTTTCGGAGATGGTCGGTCTTCCAAAATTGTTGGAAAGGGAACGGTAGCTATTCCAGATGGCCCGGTTCTAGAAAAATGTGTTATTTGTTCATGGCCTTAAGACTAACCTCATAAGCATAAGTCAACTTTGTGATAATGGTTATTCAGTTAATTTTTCATCTGATAAATGTACTGTAACTGACAAGAACCATGCTTTCTTTTTAAAAGGGGTTAGATCAGAAAACAATTGTTATGTAGTTCCTACTAAATTTCTGAAAAATGTAACCTAGCATCTTTGAAAAATGAAACACTTTGGCATGAAAGGCTAGGTCACATAAACTTTAAGGAACTTGCTAGAATTTCAAACAAAGATGTGGTCAAGGGGGTTCCTAAACTTTCTTTTGAACAAAACATTGTGTGTGGCGGTTGCCAAAAGGGAAAACAGTCTAGGACTGCACACAAGAACTTGAACCACATAGGTACAAAACGGCCTTTGGAACTTTTGCATATGGACTTAATGGGGCCAACTCGTCAACCATCCTTGGGAGGTAAATGGTATATTTTCTTATTGGTTGATGATTTTTCTAGATATACTTGGGTAGCATTTTTAAAAGAAAAAGCTGATACTTTTGATTCTTTTCACGAAATCTGCCATCGTATTATGATTGAAAAGAATGAAAGGATTACTCGAGTTAGAAGTGATAGAGGTGGAGAATTCATAAATTCCAAATTCATTGATTTTTGCACTTCTAATGGCATTAAACATGAATTCTCAGCACCTTATACACCTCAACAAAATGGTGTAGTCGAGCGCAAAAACAGGGTCGTACAGGAGATGGCACGTGTTATGCTTCATAGCCGGAACTTACCTTTATATTTTTGGGCTGAAGCGGTGAACACTGCTGTCTATGTTATTAATCGAGTGTATTTGCGCCCGGGGACTTTGAATACACCATATGAACTATGGTTTTGTAGAAAACCTAACATCAAATATTTTCGTATCTTTGGGAGTCGGTGTTTTATTTTACGTGATCGCGAGAATCTTGGAAAATTTGACTCTCGAAGTGACGAAGGGATTTTCTTAGGTTATTCTACAAACAGCAGAGCATATCGAGTTTTTAACTTAGAATCTAAGACGATCGTAGAATCGATAAATGTTAAGGTAGATGAAGCTTTTCACTTTGAATCTGAAAAATCTACCCTCGATATCTCTCTTGATGATGATACACCTGCTAATGCATCTTCTTCTAACAATTCTTTCGATAATAATGTTGATGCATCTAACGGTTCTTCAAGCTTATCTGATGTGCAGGAATCATCTCGTGTACCTCCGACTACTCCTCTACCTCAAACGTTACGCATCTCCAAGGATCACCCTGAATCGAACATCATTGGAGATCCACAAGAAGGAGTTAGAACACGGAGACAATTGGTTTGCGGATTTGCATGCTATGTATCTCAAATCGAACCAAAGAATGTTGATGAAGCTCTCCAAGATGACTACTGGATTAAAGCAATGCAGGAAGAGCTCCATCAATTTGAGCGAAACAAAGTCTGGGAATTAACGAAGCCTCCGAAGCAACACAATGTGATAGGTACCAAATGGATCTTCAAGAACAAGAAAAATGAAGATGGTACTATCATCAGGAACAAAGCAAGGTTAGTTGCTCAAGGCTACTCTCAAGTAGAAGGTATAGACTTTGATGAAACTTTCGCCCCTGTAGCTAGACTCGAGTCCATTCGTATCTTGTTTGCGATTGCTTGTCATTTTAAAATCAAATTATTTCAAATGGACGTTAAGAGCGCCTTTTTAAATGGATTTTTAAATGAGGAAGTTTATGTGGCTCAACCGAAAGGTTTTGTGGATCATAAACTACCTAACCATGTTTTTCGTCTGAAAAAGGCTCTTTACGGTCTGAAACAAGCACCGCGAGCATGGTACGAAAGGTTGACAAAGCACCTTTTGGAAAAGGGCTATACTCGAGGGGGAGCTGACAGGACTCTCTTTGTGAAGCATTATCAAAACAATTTCATAGTTGCTCAAATCTATGTCGATGACATTGTTTTTGGCGCAACAAGAGATAATGATGCTTCTAAATTCGCGGAGACCATGGAAAGCGAATTTGAGATGTCCATGATGGGCGAATTGACTTATTTTCTTGGATTACAAGTTAAACAAAACGATGAAGGAATTCACTTGTGTCAATCCAAGTATGCACTGGAGTTGGTCAAAAAGTTTGATCTTGAAAATTCTAAGGATTTTCCGACTCCAATGGGAACTAGCCATAAGGGACTTGGAAGTGAATCACATAGTGAGAATGTAGACGAGAAACTCTATCGCAGTATGAATAGGTGTAAACAATAAACACTCAAAAAATCATTGCGCAATAAAACCCAATGCGGAAATAAAAATAAACACGCAAGATTTTTACGTGGAAAAACTCCAAACCGGAGTAAAAAACCACGGGACCGATAACACGGCGAAATCCACTAGAATTAAAACACGTACAAGGTGATATAACGTACTCACAGACGACTCAACCTTTTACCATACGCTCCTAGTAGATCTTCTCCGCTCGCTCCACGACGCTTCTCGAATCCACGATCTGCGCCCAACGCCGAATCCACAGCGTCCAACGTCGAGTCCACGACGTCCGACCGAATCCACGGTCTTCACCCAGTAGCACGCTTCGAATCCACGAACGTACCTCGCTCCGAATCCACGAGAGCGGTTGCACCTTGAATCCACAAGGCCACGCGAGTCCACGCGCCGATTTTGGGTAAATCGTTGTTTTTGGGTGGTGATGATCCGCCGAATACTTAGATTAAAGATAGATCGGAAATACCATCTAAGTATTCATTAGTTTGATTCTACTCAAATTCTGAGTTAGAAAACCTAGAATCAAACTAATCAATATAGATGAAGAAACATAGAATTAAATCTATTGATTTCCTTTCTTCTCTATATGTGGATTTTTCTTTTTCGGCTATTTTTTCGTTATTTTTTCGTTATTTTTGTTACCCTAAAAATGAATCATAGGGTCTATTTATAGGTTAGAAACCATTGGAAGAAGATAAGGATCAAAAACTAACCTTTTCTGGAAATTTTACAGGACGGCGATCCGGATCGGATTTACTGCGATCCGGATTGCCGTAACGAGAAAGACAATTCCAGAAAACAGGGGTTCGGGATCCGGATTGAAATGCCCGATCCGGATCGTTCATGAATTTCAGCAAAAACCAATGTTCGGGATCCGGATCAGAATTGGCTTGGATCCGGATTGGATTTGCATATGAACCAACACCCTTCGGGATCCGGATTGGAAGGCTGATCCGGATCCTGAACATGTCCCATGTCCAGTTTTTGATTTTTATGCAATAAAAATTCTTCCAAGTGTTTCTACACTATAAGAAGTATTCGGATCACCAAAAATATTTAGTTAAACATACCTGATCCTTTTGAATTCTTCTTTCTTGAGATTGAGGTATATGATCCAAACTTTCTTCATCTTCAATCTTCAAGACTTAACACTTTCACGAAATACGCCAACTCAAATTCCGTAACAATCTTCCCCTTTGGCGGTTTCGTGACAAAACACAAATCCACTAAAAGAAAATTCAAAAAGGATATTTTTGTTGCTATCACCATACAACAAAAATTTACAATGAAGATCCAAAAAAAAAATACATGAGATAAACTCCTAAAACAGACTCTAGACTTAGACATCTGTAATCTCTGCAAAAAGAAAGCATTCTTGACAAACAAATTCGTTAGATACCTCAAGAATTATAACATACAAAACCAAATACAGAGATAGAGTTTATATCTCATCATGACATTTAAAAATCAGATATGTAAGAAGATCACAATAAAACCAACATATCTTCTAAGCAATAGAACATTCAAATGTCACAAAGTAGTTAGTCCAACATCAACTTGTTAGTCATATTACATGCCCAAATAGTTAGTCGAATAGTTAGTAAGGACATGCACAAATCACAAGATAAAAACCAAAGTTGAAGTTATACTTACCTTAATTTTGACATAGTTCTCACACCATTGTTTTCATTGTGCAACGTTCATTGTTCAACGTTCATTGTTCATCTCTCCCCCTTTTTGTCACAAACCGTGCCCAATATGACAAACACAAATCAAGGAGAGTTAAAGATTTAAATAAGTAAAGACATGAGAACAAAACAAAACAAAAAAAAAACGAAAGTGAGAATCATGCAAAAAATTAGAACAAAATTCAATCTTGAGAGTCGGAATCATCGGAGGTGCTGCATCCCATTTTTGCAAACATCTTCTTCATCAGTTTTTTCATTGAGGAGACTGTTTTAGTCAAGGTGATTTGAGAGGCAGTGATGACTTCAAGCTCTTGTTTCACTACTTGAATTTCTCCTTTCATTTCAGTGAATTCTTGTGACATTCGCTCTTGCTCGTTTGAGAGACGTTGTTGTTCTTTGTAGATCGAGTTAACCGAAGCGACATCATCATCAGAAGTTGATGGAGGTGCTTGATGTGCTTGTTGAACTGGTGGTGGTGCAGAAGTTGTTGCTGGTGGGTGAGCTCTTTGTCAGGTAGGAGGTGATGGAGGATCATCTTGTTTAGTCGAGAGAGACTTCACAATTGTTGTCTCATTGATTGTGCCCAAACTGTACATATAGGAGCTCGCACTAGTGTCGACTTTAAACTTTCGAAGGATGCGCATAATTATCATTGGATAGGGGAGTCTCTCTGTGGGGTGAGCATGTTCCACATACCGCGCCATCCTTGACCAAATGAGGTAAGGAATGTTTAAGTTTGCTCCCATTGATGCTGCGGGGTTTCCAAGAAGATAAAGAAATAACATCCTATCCCATCGAAGAACTTTTGTATTCATGTTTGGAAGGATGTTATAGCAAACAATGAAGTTTATATAGCGATACTCTGGTCGAAGTTCTTTTGAGAAAACGGAATTTCCTGTCGACAAAGTATCTGGAAGACAAATTCCATTAACTACCACTCTCCAGGAGTTGTTGTTGAAGATTTGAGTTTTCAGATAATGAGGTCCATCAACTCTGGCCTTCATTCCTAGCACTTCTCCAATCAGTTGGGGTGTGACTTTGATCTTGACATTTTTAACCAAAGTGTGAAATTCTCGACGTCCCTCGTCCTGATCAACTAGACTCGAAGCGTTCTGATAGAACATCCGTACTGAGTGAGGACAATACCCAGTAGTTTCAGGGAAGTGGCAAATGGGAGCAAGACCTGCCCGATCAAATAAAATCCCAAAGAGTGTACATCGTTCTCTCAGCGCTTTGACATTGACATGTCTTTCCCCAATGCATTCCCTCTTCTCAAAATCTTTGATCCTTGCGGAGCTGATGAAGTCCTGAGGAGGAGGCTGGCTAGCAATTGGTTCTTCAATCGAAATGCCCCGAGCACTGCCTCTTTTTCTTGCAACGCTTTTTCGCTTGAGTTTGGTTGGACTAGGTTCCATTGGGGCTTTTCCTTTGTCAGCTGCAGTAGGCTGAGGCTTTGCCTTTGAAGCTTCAGCAGTTGCTTTTCCTTTGGAGACAGTTGGGACGGTTTCCTCGACCTCGATGTTATCCCAGTCAATCGAGTCCGTCTCTGATTCCGTCTCGGAATCACTCTGAGTCTTCTTCATCCGCTTAGCCCTTTTAGGCTTGACAGTGTCTTTGGCATGAACCATGGCAGTGAGAAGAAATATGATCCAGGTGATCACCATTGCTGCAAGTTCTTAAGAAGTAAGAGTCCTGTGAGCACACCTCAAGCACATGAAAAGTTGTTAATTTTCAAAAATTGTACCCAAACAATCATAATCATGTAGAGAGACTAAGAATCAAATTAGTTTTGCAAAAAGAATTTTAAAAATAGATCAATTCCATGTTTTTCAAAAATTCCTATTATATGCCCTAAAACCGAATTTTCAGAAATCGAAGCCCAAAAATTCGTTTATCTTGAGAATACCTAGCATATAATCAAAACTAATCCACCCAGAGTTCTTATTTCAAAAGAAATTTGACCAAAAACCAATTCAAAACGAAAAAGTTCCATGATTTCTACTCACGTTTTGAGCAAACAAGGAAAACAGTGAAGAACAGAGATTTTGATCAATAAAACTTACTTGGAATCGAAGAACTTTGAGTTTGGAAGGCTCCAAAAGGGATGTATTCTAGAGAGAGAGGCTCTGGGGACTTAAGAACAAAAGATTAAGGTAAAAGAAATCAAAAACCCCTTTCGTTCCATTAAAAACCTAGCCGCGATCCGGATCCAATCGTGAATCCAATCCGGATCGGCTACCCGCAGGAAATACCTGCGTTCGGGATCCGGATCACTTAGTCCAATCCGGATCGGCTCCAACTTTTTCATCAGAAAAATTCAGAAAAATTTCATAAAATCCAGAAAAAGTATGTAAGCACTTTAGCATATCAACTTTAAACAAAAATCATCGTTTCATACAACAAGAAATAGATTATACCAAATCTATCAAAAATACTCAAAAATGAAACGAAAATTTATGAAAATTAAAACTCTTAAAGTTGAACAACTTCAATCACATCTAACATGATCTTATGCGTAATGCCTTTATCAAATCATCAATTTGGTAAAGAAAATGAAATACCAAGATCAATAGATGTTTGAAATCCCAGATAAGTTAGATAATATATTTAGACAATCTGTTGAAGAGAGTGGCTCTTTGAGCATCTTTCATTAAAAATCCCACCTTATACCAACCTTGAAATTTGACAGAGTCAAGTATTTCAACATGCATTTCATCATCATTTTTTTTAAAAAAAATTGCTTGGCATACATGAGGTATCTTTTTCCTCCATGTGGTGGTAGTTTTCACACTCCTCATTGGGATGTAACTCTTTCCACATCTTTTGAGCATATTACATTTCTTTGACTCCCCCTCAATTGGCTATCAATTATTTAATATATAAGGTATTCAACCAAAAATTGATCTCGCATTCATACTCGACTAAATAGTCAAATAAGATAATGACTATACCAAGAGATCATTGAGAGAGAAATTGACTTTGATCACTTAAAAGATGACTTAATTAACATAAATGATCATTGCAACATTGAAATATTATGATGTCAAAAGCATAATAAATTTCTAAATGCGTGAAAAGATGCAATTAAAGTCAATTATGATCAATGCTCAATTAATGTCCTATGTACAAACATAGATGAAGAACAAAAACACAAAAACAAAACCTAACCTAAGCAAAAGTTTCAAAAAGAGGTTATTTCAAGGAAAGCATTCCAATTGCTTTACGCAAATGAATAAAACGTTTTTGATCCAAAGGTTTTGTTAAAATGTCAGCTAATTGATCCTCAGTTGAAATATATGAAAGTTGAAGAATATTTGATTCAACTAGCTCTCTAAGAAAATGATATCTAAGTTCAATGTGTTTTGTTCTTGAGTGCAACACAGGGTTTTTTGAAATGTTTATAGCACTGGTGTTGTCACAATGAATCGTTACCGAAGTTGCTGAAATCCGGAAGTCGCTCAACACGCTTTTCATCCAAATGAGTTGGGTTGAACATGTCACGCCCCGGGTGTAAACCAGAACCCGGGCCCGTCTACAGATCCGCCGTGCACACGGTATTTCCCGCGTACACGAAGCGCCAAACCTGCTCAGATATATAAGAGATAATAATAAATGAGCAATAAAAACAGAGCTGAACTAAAACTAATACATCTCAGACTGAAGCTGGAAATAAAATACAATACATCTGTATAAATGATACATCTGTCTCTCCCAGCTCACCAAAATAAATACAACCTGCTGGCAAAAGCCAGTCCCAAAGTAAAAGTACAATCGTCTGAGGAAACACGGGTACACCAACAGTCCAGCTAACACGCTCATCCTGCCTCGAAGTCTATCTACTCAGCCGTCCTCTCTCCTCGACCCGTCGCTGAAAACCGAGCAGCACCCGCAGAAGACACTGCAAAACAAGGGAGAAGAAAAAGAGGAAAGAAGAATGGGGGTGAGACTACCAGTAAACCAGTAGCCTCCCCTAGTGGGTAAAACCTCAAACCCTGACACACCCACTAGGTCTACCAGAGGCAAAAAGGAAAGAAGTGCGGTAAGCAATGATGACTGCTGAAAACAGGAACTACCACTACTATGCCTCTAATATGCCAAGCTAAAGAGATAGCTAACTGTATGCATCAGAATGTAAATGCCTGCCTGTCTGGACCCAATCGATACACTAGTAAGAACTGGTACTGCCTGCCTTGCCTGCCTGCCAAATCGGGTATGCCAGCCTACGCATAACACCGATAGGGGATGAGAGTCCCGAGGATCGAAGCCTGTAAAACGCACACTCCGGAGTGGCACTCGAGGGGAGCGACCCACACGAGCATAATGTCTGAGTAACAAGTACCATAGATCAGCAGGACTGGATCATGACTCTGATCAAAGTGGGAAAACCCATCCACTAAAAGGAGACCCGATCTCAACCTGATGCAAGATAAACAAATAGTGGGAAACCCCATCCACTAGAGACCTAATACCCAATCTGATGCATAAGCAACCTCCGGTCAACCGCCCAAGGTCCGCGGTTGCCGCAATACCCTGCCATCAAGCCTGCCTGTCCCAAAATCCAAGATCCACAATCGGGTAGAATAATCAATATCCGGTCAACCGCCTACTATCCGCGGTTGCCGCAATAATCCCCAAGTCCGACATCAAGCACACCCTGTCTCCGACCCCAAGGTCCCGGCTACACTATCCCAAACCCCCGCTCGAACCCGAGCAACATGACTCGAAAGTCTAAATAAGAAGGAGAAAGAAAGCAATCATGGTTTCTCCTAAGTCAAATCCCAATATGATAGTGTAGCAATAAAAGATGGCCTATCTAGATGTCCATACAAGCATGCAAGTGTTCTCAAGGAAATATAATTAAAGGCATTAATCATTAACAGTATCCACCTACGCATGTCATCTATCCTCAAGTAGTACCATCAATAGGATAATCAAATAGTCCAACATAAATATTCCATTCCACATGCAAGGTTAACCGCTATCAAAGCAAACCTATTCCCACACCGGCATGCATAAACCCAACCCCAATCATGATTAATCAAGATGTCCAATAAAGGGGATCACTCTAATATTCCTAGTGAGCATGTCAAAATAGAGGCAAGAAACAACCGCCCACCTCGAGCGCTAAATCCTGATCCCAACAGCGAAGTCCGCGCCCGGTCTCAACGATCACCACGGTACTGCACAAAATGCCCCAAAAGAACAAGCACAATTAACATACAATGCTCACACCGAAATCTGTCCATAATACAATCAGTCCACAGTTTTGCCTTTCTCACCTGCGAGATCTGCTCTAGAAATTCCAGAAAAAATACCGTCACGATCCTCGCGACGAACCGGTCGAAACGACTACCTGCACGTTCCCACACGATTTTCCTACGTTGAGAACCAAAATCGACAAGGGAACCACCCCGAACAATACTTCCACCCAAAAACTGCGCTACAAAGTTCTGTAAAAAGGGGTTTCTCACCTTCGGGGAAAATTCCCAAAAATCCAAGAAAATTCAGGGAGACTCCTTGCGATGTGTAGATGCAAATCCCCTTTTGAATCGCCTCAATCCGATGTCCGGTTGCGGAGATATCGCCGAAATACCGAACCGCTGTCCAAAACTCCATCACAGCAAAATGGGGTCACAAGATGATCCGAAAAACCCATGAAAACCCCGGAATGGGGAAAAACCAGTAGAAACAAGAAACGTAGCCCTACCTATTAAGAATCCAACGGCGCAAAAATCGTGAAAATAGGAGGTCGGGGTGAGTCGGGGGAGCCTGAACACTGAAATGCGACGAATCGGGTTGCCGGAGAATGATCGTCGCGCCGCGCCGGAAAAATCCCAAACCTCGGGATCCGAGCCTCCTAAAATCCTCAAACTTCACAGGATGCTTCCTCTCTTCCTGATGAAGATTTCATCTTCTCACCCCTTGAGAAGATGAAGCCTCTAAGATGGAGAAAACTGCCTTTGAATGAGCCTCAGATGGAAAGAAATGAAGAAAACCATAAAAACAATTCCATTAATTCCCTCTGTGTCCTGCAGAACAGGAAACACCGATTCCACCCAATCAGAACGCGCCACGTGGCATACCCCACACTCGCTACGCCCGGTTCACTCATTCCGTGCACCCGACGAACCATACACTGCCACGTGTCCACCCCTGAACCAATGGGAAATGGCCAGTTGCACACCACCAGCCTGCACCCTGCACCTGACCACGCGCCTGCCCAGCCTGCCCGCACAGTTGACCCACCAATAAGAGAGCGCCACGTGTCACCTCCACTGACCGATGAACCCGGTGCACCATCCTCTGTGAACCGACCCAATAGTGGCCTGCCACGTGTCCACTGTTGGTGCACCGTGAGCCGTGAGCCATCCTCAATACTCCGTAGACCGAGTGCAATAGACCGTCCAATTGTAAGCTGCCACGTGTCCACTCCCGGTGCACCGTAGACCCTAAGTTCTCCGTAGACCGCGTGCTGTGAGCCAGCCAGTAAGAGAGTGCCACGTGTCCCCGCCTTGGTGCACGCCCGCCGCGTGGACCGGCCGCCTGCCCGCGCACCCGCGCGCTGCCCGCGCCGCTTGCCGCCGCTGCTCCGCCTGCCCGAGGCTGCGCCGCCGCCCGCCGACGCTGCCCGCCGCCGCCGCCGGCCGCCGGTGATCGCCGGAATTACTGTTCCGGCGATGAACAGTAACCCGAGCCCGAAAAATCAAGTAGATAGTCCATCTGAAGCGTTTTCGCGCGCTGAATCCGAATTTGACGTCCGTTTCGCCAAATTCTCACTCTAAAAATTGCCGAATGCCCCCGGAAAGGTATTCTTAGTCCAAATTTCGCGCTGAGCCCAATCTGAATATCCGTTCCGCCCGAGAACACTTCCAGAGATCCGACGGAGTCGCCCGATCACCCACGTGATCCATTTAGGCCCGAAGTTCATCACTTGAGTCCAAATTGGCGCCCGAACACCGCCGACCTGCCCCAAAGGCCTCCAGAAGGTGCCGGTCACACTGTAAAAGCCCTGTAGAATTCCGGATCATCACAGAACAACTACCCGCTGAAATATATTCCGCTTCGGCAGTCGAGAGTGCTATGCAGTTTTGCTTTTTACTATGCCACGCAACTAAGCAATGGCCAAGATAAAAACATGCACCACTCGTACTTTTCCGATCATCCACTGATCCTGCCCAATCGGCATCTGAGTATCCAACTATGTCCAGACTTGTTCCCATAGGATACCAAATTCCGAAATTTATTGTTCCTTTGATGTACCGGATGATCCTTTTCACCGCTTTCAGGTGAACCTCCTTTGGTGCTGATTGATATCTCGCGCAAATCCCAACACTAAAGGATATATCCGGGCGACTAGCCGTGAGGTAAAGTAGACTTCCAATCATACTGCGATAAAGTTTCTCGTCTACATTCTCACTATGTGATTCACTTCCAAGTCCCTTATGGCTAGTTCCCATTGGAGTCGGAAAATCTTTAGAATTTTCTAAATCAAACTTTTTGACCAACTCCCTTGCATACTTGGATTGACTCAAATGAATGCCTTCATCATTTTGTTTAACTTGTAATCCAAGAAAATAAGTCAATTCGCCCATCATGGACATCTCAAATTCGCTTTCCATGGTCTCCGCGAATTTAGAAGCATCATTATCTCTTGTTGCGCCAAATACAATGTCATCGACATAGATTTGTGCAACAATGAAATTGTTAACATTGATAATGCTTCACAAAGAGAGTCCTGTCAGCTCCCCCTCAAGTATAGCCCTTTTCCAAAAGGTGCTTTGTCAACCTTTCGTACCATGCTCGCGGTGCTTGTTTCAGACCGTAAAGAGCCTTTTTCAAGCGAAAAACATGGTTAGGTAGTTTATGGTCCACAAAACCTTTCGGTTGAGCCACATAAACTTCCTCATTTAAAAACCCATTTAAAAAGGCGCTCTTAACGTCCATTTGAAATAATTTGATTTTAAAATGACAAGCAATCGCAAATAGGATACGAATGGACTCGAGTCTAGCTACAGGGGCGAAAGTTTCATCAAAGTCTATACCTTCTACTTGAGAGTAGCCTTGAGCAACTAACCTTGCTTTGTTCCTGATGATAGTACCATCCTCATTTTTCTTGTTCTTGAAAATCCATTTGGTACCTATCACATTGTGTTGCTTCGGAGGCTTCGTTAATTCCCAGACTTTGTTTCGCTCAAATTGATGGAGCTCTTCCTGCATTGCTTCAATCCAGTAGTCATCCTGAAGAGCTTCATCGACATTCTTTGGTTCGATCAAGGATACGTAGCAAGCGAATCCGCAAACCAATTGTCTCCGTGTTCTAACTCCTTCTTGTGGGTCTCCAATGATGTTCGATTCAGGATGATCCTTGGAGATGCGTAACGTTTGAGGTAACGGAGTACTCGGAGGTACACGAGATGATTCCTGCACATCAGATAAACTTGAAGAACCGTTAGATGCATCATTATTATCGAAAGAATTGTTAGAGAAGATGCATTAGCAGGTGTATCATCATCAAGAGAGATATCGAGGGTAGATTTTTCAGATTCAAAGTGAAAAGCTTCATCTACCTTAACATTTATCGATTCTACGATCGTCTTAGATTCCAAGTTAAAAACTCGATATGCTCTACTGTTTGTAGAATAACCCAAGAAAATCCCTTCGTCACTTCGAGAGTCAAATTTTCCAAGATTTTCGCGGTCACGTAAAATAAAACACCGACTCCCAAAGATACGAAAATATTTGATGTTAGGTTTTCTACAAAACCATAGTTCATATGGTGTATTTAAAGTCCCCGGGCGCAAATACACTCGATTAATTACATAGACAGCAGTGTTCACCGCTTCAGCCCAAAAATATAACGGTAGGTTCCGGCTATGAAGCATAACACGTGCCATCTCCTGTACGACCCTGTTTTTGCGCTCGACTACACCATTCTGTTGAGGTGTATAGGGTGCCGAGAATTCATGTTTAATGCCGTTTGAAGTGCAAAAATCAATGAATTTAGAATTTATGAATTCTCCACCTCTATCACTTCTAACACGAGTAATCTTTTCATTCTTTTCAATCATAATACGATGGCAAATCTCGTGAAAAGAATCAAAAGTATCAGCTTTCTCTTTTAAAAATGCTACCCAAGAATATCTAGAGAAATCATCAACCAATAAGAAAATATACCATTTACCTCCCAAAGATGGTTGACGAGTTGGCCCCATTAAATCCATATGCAAAAGTTCCAAAGGCCGTTTTGTACCTATGTGGTTCAAGTTCTTGTGTGCAGTCCTAGACTGTTTTCCCTTTTGGCAACCGCCACACACAATGTTTTGTTCAAATGAAAGTTTAGGAACCCCCTTGACCACATCTTTGTTTGAAATTCTAGCAAGTTCCTTAAAATTTATGTGACCTAGCCTTTCATGCCAAAGAGTTTCATTTTTCAAAGAAGCTAGGTTACACTTTTCAGAAATTTTATGTGGAACTACATAACAGTTGTTTTCTGATCTAACCCCTTTTAAAAAGAAACATGGTCCTTATCAGTTACAGTACATTCATCAGATGAAAAATTAACTGAAAACCATTATCACAAAGTTGACTTATGCTTATGAGGTTAGTCTTAAGGCCTTCTACATATAACACATTATTTAGAACCGGGCCATCCGGAATAGCGATAGTTCCTTTTCCAACAATCTTGGAAGACCGACCATGTCACACCCCGGGTGTAAATGAGAACCCGGGCCCGTCTACAGATCCGCCGTGCATGCGGTATTTCCCACATACACGAAGCGTCGGTAACCTGCTCAGATATAAGAAATAATAATAAAAGAGCATAATAATCAGAGCTAAACTAAAACTACTGTATCTCAGACAGAAGCTGGAAGTAAAAGAGTACAACAGTGAAATAAAATACAGATGTCTCTCCCAGCTCACCACTAAAATACAAACAGCTGGCAGAAGCCAGACCCAAAAAGAAATAAACAAAAGCTGTCTGAGAAGACCAGGTACCCAAAAGCTCCAGCTACAACCCTCGGGTGGCTCTCTATCTAGTCCGCAATCCGCTTACCTCGATCAGTTGCTGACGGCCCAGCAACTCCCGCAGAGGACTCTGCAAAACAAAGGGGAAGAAAGAAACAAGAAAAGACAATGGGGGTAAGTACTACTATAAATAGTAGCCTCCCCTAGTGGGTAAAGCCTCAGCTCAAATATGCCCACCAGGTAATCAGAGGCAAAAGGGGAAGAAAAGAAAGGGGGCGAAGCTATGAGTGACAACTGATGAAGTGCTACCCCTAATATGCCTCTACATGATAAACCAACCAGGATGGGAAAAGTATGCATCAGTATCAAGAAGCCTGTCAAAACGACCCAATCTGACCGCCAGTGGACACTGGCACTGCCTGCTCTGCCGCGACGGGTATGCCAGCCTACGCATAACACCGAAGCAAAGGAGTCCCCAGGACTCAAAGTCTGTCTGCCGCGCACTCCGGAGTCGCACTCGTGGGGAGCGACCCACACGAGGAAAGTAAGTAACCACAAGTAACCAGATATAGCAGGACTGGATCGAGACTCAATGAAGTGGGAAAAACCCTCCACTAAAGAAAGCCCGATCCCCAAAACACCCAATCTGATGCAATAGTATAACCCGGTCAACCACCCAAGATTCGTGGTCGCCGCAACACCCTGTCAAACGCCCAACCTGTCCCAAATCCCCAATAACTGACTACACTGTCCAACACCCGCTCGAACCCGAGCAACTATGCCTCAAGTCTATCAATAATAGGAGAAGAAAAGAATAAATGCATGGTTTCTCCTAAGTCAAGTCCCAAAAGATAGTATAGCAGTAAAAGATGACATAATTAAGTGACCCGTTTAATCATGCATTGTCCCAATATTTCGTCCATTTTCCAAGAATAATCAGTTTAGAGAATATAGGCTAAGGTGACAGTCGTATATGAACAATCATCAATTTTGCAGTCCTCGATAATTACGCAATTGATTTAAAGTAATCATGCTACCACAATTTCCACATGGATCAAATAATACTTAATTAATTTCCCTAGAGCATGCAAGACTACCAATCAATAATTAGCATCATCAATCGGGGGTACTCTGACATTCCTAGTGGGCACACCAAAGGAGAGGAGTACAACAACCACCCACCTGAAGCGCTAACTGTCCGGGTCCGTACAGCTGAAAATACCAAAAACTCCAATCCTGCGCTCCAACAAGTACAGTACACCCGAAACACTCCTGGCACAACACAAAGTCCACTAAATACACTTAGGCTCCCAAATATTGCTTTTATTATCACATACAACATCAGTCCCGAAACTGTTAAATTATCACCTGTAGAAAGTGCCCAGGAAATTCCAAGAAAAATATCACGGCGATCCTCGCGTCGATAGCTTCGCAACGGTAACTTGCACATCCAAAACTGAGATCGATAAGTCAAGATAAAAATTCGGCAAGGGGGTACACTCATATAAAAATCTGTGCTAAAAACTGTGCATTGTTCACTGAGAAAACAGTAATTTTCACCTCGAAATAATTCTCCGGAAAATCCAAGAAAAATACGAGCGCGCTCCTTGCGATCCGTAGATGAAAAACTTGTATAAGCTCGTTTCCGTCTGACGCTCGTGCGCGAAGATACGGCCAAAATACCTCAGGGCTGTCAAGGAAATCCACACAGAAAAAGGGGTCACTGTTTGCCTCGGGATCCGTGCCAAAACCTCAAAACGGGAAAGTGCGACCAAAACAAAAGATGAAGCCCTACCTCTTAGGAGTCTGTCGGCGCAAGAATCACTAAAAAAGGACCTCGGGGTAACCCAGGGGAGCTAAAACACCGCCGCTGCGCCGAAGAAGAACACAGGAATGCAACGTCGCGCCGCGCCGAAAAATGGGGAACCTCGGGATTCGAGCCTTCTAAAATCCTAGAACTTGGCAGGAAGATCAAGCATCAAGAGGTGAACAAATCTTCTTAAGGTGGCTCGGGCAGAGGAGGCTCGAAAATGGGAGAAAAACTCGAAAAGAGGGGCTCGGGTTGGTATTTATAGGCAGCAGAAAACAATTGCAAAAATTCCCATTTTGTCCGAATTTCCGGGCGCCCGAAAATTTTTGGGCGCACACAGTGCGGCCCGGCCCAAGGTTTTCGGGCGCGCACAGTGCGGCCCGGCCCACTACACGCCGTCGGACAGGATCCTGCTTCGTCCGACCCGCCCCGGCGCCCGCCACGTGTCCCCGAACACGCTGCACAGCCGTGCAAGCCATCGCGGAGAGCGCCACGTGTCCCTGCCCGCGTCAGCGCGGTAGGTGGCGCCCGCGAATCAGC
The DNA here is from genome assembly GCA_029168755.2 of Tillandsia fasciculata. Lineage (NCBI taxonomy): Eukaryota > Viridiplantae > Streptophyta > Magnoliopsida > Poales > Bromeliaceae > Tillandsia > Tillandsia fasciculata. The sequence goes on along the minus strand of JAQOTM010000334.1, from coordinate 90,602 downwards.
GGGCGCCACGTGGCACTGCCACGCCGCCCGCCGCCTGCCGCCTGCCGCCTGCCGCCGGCCGCCGCGTACGGCCACCTGCCCGCGTACGGAGCCTGCCGGCGGTACGGCGGGCCCCCGCCACCTGCCTCGCGCGGCACGTGGACCGCGCGCTCGTGAGCCCGCCAATGAAGAGCTGCCACGTGGCGCGCCCCCGGTCCACGCCTCCCCGCGCACCCCGCAAACCGAGCGCACCTGAGCCGCCCAATCCGGGGCTGCCACGTGGCGCGCCCCGGTCCACGCGCTCCGCGGTGCACCCCGGCCCTCTCCCCCATGGCCCGTGGACCCGGCCGCGTGCGCCGGCCAATCAGGGCCTCCACGTGGCACCCCCGCCGGTCCACGGCTCCCCCATGCACCAAAAAACTGTAAAACTTCCGGGAGTCCGTTTTTGGGCATCCGGACTCAGAATTTAGCAAACAAAAAGCCATTTTCAAGCGTTTTTCCGCGCTGAATCCAAATCCACCCTCCGTTTGGCCTAAATCCTTTTCTAAAATTCGGCAAAAGCAGCCGAAGGCCAAAACAGCTAACCAAAGCTCACAGGGTCCATCTGTGGCATCCCTTTGATGCACTATGGGCCAGATACACCATCAACAGGTGTTTGCACAGTGGATTCACGGGAAAAAGCTGCATGGGGTTCAGGGGTCCTACATCCTCCCCCACTAAAAAAAGTTTCGTCCCCGAAACAAGGAAAACAAAACAGACGTACCTCAACCAGAAGCCTCGAACAAGAATGGGTAGGCATCTCTCATCTCTGTCTCCAGCTCCCATGTAGCCTCTCGCTCCTCATGATTGCTCCACAAGATCTTCACATATGGAATGGCCCGATTGCGCAATTCCCTCACCTCACGAGCAAGAATCCGCAACGGGCGCTCCTCGTAGACCAAGTCCTCGCCGATCTCCAACGAAGTGAAGTCAATCACGTGCGACGGGTCAAAAACATATCTCCTCAGAGCTGAGACGTGGAAGACATCATGAACTCCGGCCAGGCGTGGGGGTAAGGCAACTCTGTATGCCACAGGACCAACTCTGTCAAGTACCTCAAAGGGTCCAATAAAGCGGGGACTGAGCTTCCCCCGCACTCCAAATCTCCGGACCCCTTTCGAGGGCGAGACCTTCAAGAAGACATGATCACCAACCTGAAACTCTAGGTCTCGCCGTCGAGTATCGGCGTAGCTCCTCTGACGACTCTGGGCTGTCTCAAGATGTCGGCGAATAACTCTGACTTTTTCCTCTGCCTCCAAAAGCAAATCCGGTCCCAAAGTCCTCCTCTCACCCACGTCACTCCAATATAAGGGAGACCGACACTTGCGTCCATACAACGCCTCAAACGGAGCCATCTGGATGCTCGCCTGATAGCTGTTGTTGTACGCGAACTCAACCAAAGATAAGTGTCGGTACCACCCTCCTCCAAAATCCATAACGCACGCTCTCAACATATCCTCGAGGGTCTGTATGGTGCGCTCTGACTGTCCATCGGTCTGTGGGTGGAAAGCGGTGCTAAACCTGAGCTGAGTCCCCAATGCTGACTGTAAACTCCCCCAAAAGCGCGACACAAATCTCGGGTCCCTGTCTGAAACAATCGAAGCAGGCACACCGTGAAGCCTCACTACCTCATCCAAATATAACTGTGCCAGACGCTCCAGTGGCCAAGTCATCTGAACCGGTAAGAAGTGTGCCGACTTGGTGAGTCTGTCCACAATAACCCAAATCGCATCTGCCCCGCTCTGCGCCCTCGGCAATCCAGTGACGAAATCCATAGTGACGTGGTCCCATTTCCACTCGGGAATTGGAAGACTCTGCAACTTGCCAGCAGGAACGCGATGCTCTGCCTTCACTTGCTGGCAAGTTAAACAATGAGCTACGAATCTCCCAATGTCCCGCTTCATTCCGGGCCACCAAAACTGTGCCTTGAGGTCCTTATACATCTTAGTACCTCCAGGATGGATGGTATAAGGTGTATAATGGGCCTCCCTCAAAATCTGATCTCTAATCTCCTGATCCATAGGCACACACACTCGGTCCCTGTACCGCAGTACTCCCGAGCTATCCACAGAAAAATCCCCTGTCTGATCCGCCTGAAGCTGCGTCCTGATCCTCGTCAAGTGGGGGTCCTCACTCTGAGTGTCCCTGATCCTCTCCAACAGAGTGGGCTGCAAGACCATAGACATGAGTCTAGCAGAGACCCCAGGGGATACTACCTCCAACTGTAACCGCCTCATCTGCTCGACCAACGGCGCCTGCTGCGAGATCAATAAGCTCAGACTCGTCCTCCTACTCAAAGCATCTGCCACAACATTGGCCTTGCCGGGATGATAAAGGATACTCAGATCATAATCCTTTAACAGCTCCAACCACCGGCGTTGCCTCAAATTCAGCTCCTTTTGGGTGAACAGATACTTCAAGCTTTTGTGATCAGTATATATCTCGCAATGCTCTCCATACAAGTAATGCCGCCACAGCTTCAGAGCAAACACCACCGCTGCCAGCTCAAGATCATGAGTAGGGTAATTTTTCTCATAGTCCTTTAATTGCCGTGAAGCATAGGCAATCACCCTACCATGCTGCATCAACACACACCCCAGACCACTATGTGAGGCATCACTGTAAATCACAAATCCTTCCCCCATAACTGGGAGGGCAAGGATTGGAGCGGTCATCAATCTCTGCTTCAGCTCCTCAAAACAGCTCTGGCAAGTCTCGCTCCAAACAAACTTAACCCCTTTCCTGGTCAGACGAGTGAGGGGAGAGGAAAGCTTCGCAAAGCCTTCCACAAAACGCCGATAGTAGCCCGCCAAACCAAGAAAGCTCCGCACCTCGGTGATAGTCGTCGGCCTCGGCCAATCTCGAATAGCATCCACCTTGGCCGGATCCACCGCCACTCCAGCAGCTGAAACAACATGACCCAGAAAGGCGACCTCCCAGAGCCAAAACTCGTACTTTTTGAACTTGGCATACAGTTTCTTCTCTCGCAGAAGCTGTAGCACGGTCCTCAAGTGCTCCTCGTGCTCCAGATCACTCCGGGAGTAGATCAGAATATCATCTATAAACACCACCACAAACCGGTCCAAAAACGGCTGAAATATCCTGTTCATCAAATCCATGAATGCGGCAGGGGCATTAGTCAACCCAAAAGGCATCACAGTAAACTCATAATGCCCGTACCGCGATCTGAAAGCCGTTTTGGAGATGTCCTCGGCCCTCACCCTCAGCTGGTGGTAACCGGACTGCAGATCAATCTTCGAGAACACCGATGCTCCCTGCAACTGATCAAACAAATCATCAATCCGGGGGAGGGGATACTTGTTCCGGATGGTCACTTTATTCAATTCCCTATAATCCACACACAACCGAAGTGACCCATCCTTCTTCTTCACAAACAACACAGGCGCTCCCCACGGAGAAACACTGGGTCTGATGAAGCCCCTGTCCAAAAGATCCTGAAGCTGGGCTTTCAACTCCCTCAACTCAGCTGGCGCCATCCTATAGGGTGCCTTTGAGATTGGTGCAGTCCCAGGGACCACATCAATCACAAACTCAATCTCCCTCTCCGGCGGCATCGTCGTCAACTCAGGGGGAAACACATCTGGGAACTCTCGGACAATAGGGATATCCTCGAGTCCCAGTGCCGCCGTAGGCACCTCCACAACAGTGGCCATAAAGGCAGTGCAATCTCTGCTCATCATCCTCTTAGCTCTAGCCGAGGAAATGGTCGCTGCGAACAGCGTGCTCTGGCAGCCTCTGAAGATGAACTCCTCCTGTCCTGGCTCGCAAAGAGTCACCGTCCTCTCTCTGCAGTCGATCGTGGCGGAGTACCGTGATAGCCAATCCATCCCTAGCACCAAGTCAAAATCCTGGAGCTGCTGCAAGATAAGCAAATCTGCAGGCAAAATCCAAGGCCCCAACTGCACCGGGCAAGCCACACAACGCTCCTCGACATGCAAAACGTGATCAGGAATCCGCACCTCTAATGCATGTGACAAGGACTCTATCTCTAAACCATGAAGGGATGCAAATGCTCGACTAATGAAAGAATGAGATGCTCCAGTGTCGAATAAAGTGCATGTCCTAATACCAAAGAGTAGAGTAATACCTGCCACCACCTGATCTGCCGCTGAAGAATCTGCCAACTGGGCGGCAAACACCCGCCCGCTCGGTGCTGGAGGTCGGGAATCAGTAGGATAAGAAGTGGACGGCCTGCTTGCTGGAGCATAAGGCCGTTGAGCTGGTGGTCGCTGCTGCTGAGGGGGATATGGAGCCGATGCCGAAGAAGGTGCCGAGGAAGTAGTAAGGGGGCAAGTAGCTCGCACATGCCCGGCTGTCCACAACGAAAGCATCGACCCCATCTCTGATCACAAGTGACGGCGGCATGCTGACCCCCGCAGAAGATACATCGGTCAGAAGATCGGGGCTATCTCGGCTGCTGCTGCTGCTGCCTCGAGGACTACTGCTGAGATCTCTGCTGCCTCGGCTGCGATCTCTGCTGCTGATGCTGCTGCTGATGCTGCGGCGGTCTCTGGGGTCCACCAGGCCCTCTCCTCTCAGATCGCCCACGGCCGTAAGACTGGGACTGCGGCGGCCGCAGCGGTCTCCATGAGCTGGCCTGTCCCCCGTCTTCTGGGGTTGGTCGCTTCCTGTCGGAACTCTGCGCGACCACGTCCCTCCGCCTAGCTACCACCTGGTTCCCTCTCTCCACCCACTGTGCATGCTCTGCGGCCGCCTCAAGGGTCTGAAATCTCTGGGCATGCACTAGTGTATAAATCTCTGGACAGAGGCCTGTCTCAAACAACTCCACCTGGTGCGGTGTGAGGTCCCGGAATCCCCGGCGTAGGAGTTGCTGGTTGTTGGGCAGCTTTTAGTGGCCGTTGGGAGTGTTGGTGCGCGTGTCGGGCCCAAGAAATGAATTTGTGATGCAATTTGGGATTTGCTTGCATCACTGGAGGCCTGCGTGGGTTGCGCGCAATTTTGGACACAAGTGGTGGACTTCGGGCTTAAATGGAGACCCCGTGGGATTTGGATGACCCGTCGGGTGTTTAGAAGTGATTTCGCGCGATTCTGATGTCAAAATTAGACTCCGGGTGAAGTCCGGATAAAAGTTACCTCTCCGGTCGCCTTCGGGAATTTTTAGAGTTGAAATTGGCAATTTGGACTTTAAAAATGGACCCGGCGCGAAAATCGGATTGAGTGGGCATTCGACAAATTTTCGGATGAGAATTTGGAGAAACGGACATCGTTTTTGGATTCAGAGCGCGAAATCGCTAAGAATGGACTATTTATTTGTTGGTTTTGGAGCCCGGAAGAAGTGCGTGTTTTTCGAGGCAAGTGGCGCGAAAATCGAGGCGACGGCACTGATCCCGAGGCGGCTCGAGGCGCGCGGCGCGCGGTACGGAGCGCAGCAGGCGCGCCTGGGGAACGCGCGCCTGCGCGGTCAAGCAGGGGCCGCCACGTGGCGGCCCCCAATTGGCGCCCGCACGGGCGGGTGGGCGCGCCCGTGTGGCGCCCCGTGTCCCGCGCCTGCGCGGGGCACGGTGTCACGCGCCCGTGTGGCGCGTGACGACCGCGCGCCGCGTGGCGCGCGGTGACCGGCCACGTGGCAGCGGGGGCGCAGCGCTGCGCCTGGTGCGCCCCCTGCGTGTGGACCGGCCGGTTGAGGGGGGCTCCCATTGGTGGTCCACCGTGGACCCGGGGCTCCGTGGACCACCTCTTCTCCCCCTTTTCTTCTTCTTCTTCTTTCTCCACCCCGAGCTCCATTTTCTCCTCCGTTTTTTTCTTCCTTCTTCCGAGCGAGAGAGGGAGTGAGGAGGAGATTTTGGGTGGCGCAGTGGCGGTGGTGAACCTCGTGGAGCGTGCGCGGGTCCCGTTGGGAGCGTTTCGGCGACGGCGGCGCCAACGTGTAGGTCCCGTTTGCTTGTTTTTCTGTATTTTTGTACAGTTTTTGGAGCGTTTTTTAGACTGTAATTGCCCCCACCGTGCACCGTTTTGCGTGCGGACTCCGGCACTGTGCACCGTTTTGCGTGCGGACCCGTTTTGCGGGCGGATCCTGGCACCGTGCACCGTTTTGCGTGCGGACTCCGGCACTGTGCACCGTTTTGCGTGCGGACCCCGTTTTGCGGGCGGATCCTGGCACCGTGCACCGTTTTGCGTGCGGACTCCGGCACTGTGCACCGTTTTGCGTGCGGACCCCGTTTTGCGGGCGGATCCTGGCACCGTGCACCGTTTTGCGTGCGGACTCCGGCACTGTGCACCGTTTTGCGTGCGGACCCCGTTTTGCGTGCGGATCCTGACACCATGCACCGTTTTATGTGCAGACTCCGTTTCTGGTGCGGACTCCGGCGGCGTGCTCCGTTTGCGTGCGGACTCCGGCGGCGTGCTCCGTTTTGCGTGCGGACTCCGCGGCGTGCCCCGTTTGCGTGCGGATCGCGTGGAGGCCAATTGCAAGTGTCTACGAGCAATTGGTGGCAAATCGAGGTGGGTGGCCTTATCTCCAAGTTTTATGGACTGTACAGTATTTCTACTGTTGTAGGACTATGCATGATAGCTTATTTCATTGTGTAGCATGCTAGATTGTAGGAATTGTTATTCCTTTTATTATCTGTTAATATAGTTATCTTGGAACTTGACCTAGCACCCCCGTCATATGTTGCATGTGTAACCAGACCAGTAGAAAACCCTCACTTGGGCTAGGGTTGTTTATGCTTAGACATCCACACTGTTCTTTCATCCCTGGACATAGTGTTTTCTCGCCCGGGTAGTGGGCCGAGAGGTCGGGACTTGCTTTTAGTGTGGGATGCTTTTGCACTCTTGCTTGGGAGCAGAGTGGAGTCTGGTAGTTGTAGCGGGTTGCTTATCTGTGCGGGGAGCCGTTTGGGTAAACGGTAGTCCCGAGAGGTCTTGTTTCCTTTTACGTTGTCGTAGGAGGGAGCCGTTGAGTAGACGGCAGTCCCGGGCCGTCGAGTATCTTCCGGTCCGTCTTGTTGGGAACCGTTGGGGTTGACGGTGGTCCCAGGTCGTTGAGTGTTGTCCGACCTGTTTTGTTACCCTGAGTTGTGGGTCGTTCCTGGCTGTGGAGTATCTCCAGCCAGTGTGCTTTGTGCTGCGAGCTGTTGGAGAGGCTAGTGTCTCGTGTTTCGAGTTAGCCGATCAGCTGAGTCGTCGAGAGTGCTCCGACTGTTGTGCGAGATTTTGGGGATCTTGAGTCCTACCGTTCTGTGAGTGAGCGTGGATTTGGACTAGCCTGCATATGCCAATGCGTGATTACTCTATGCCGCGCCGTTTTCCTCAGTTGGGGTCGCGCCCCTTGAGATGCCGCTGTGGATGCGATGGTTGGCCTGTTGAGGCAGTTTTGCGCGAGGGATGAGTTAGTCGGACAGGACGCCCCACGTAAATCCCGTCCTCATGTGGATGTGTGGTAGTGGGCAGGAGCGTTCCTAGTCGACAGGCGCGGGCTTGGCTGGACCTTTGAGGTAGTCAGTTCGATTGGGACGATTGAGCACCTTGGGTGCGAGTGGTCTCATTTACTTTCTTCTGTTCCACTTTTGAGTGTCTAGATAGAGGCATGATAGCTGTAGAGTAGATCCAGCTTTTCTTATTCTGTTTCTTTGCCTGTTATCTTTTACCTCTGGTAGACTTGGTGGGCAGACCGTTGGACTTGTTGACGGCACCCACTGAGAACTACTGTGGGAAGTAGTTCTCACACCCGTCGTGGTGTCTTTTCCCCAGGGACTTCTTCTTCTGTTCCTGTGCTCCTGTTGCTGATCCTTCTGACCGAGGCGAGGGAGTCGCGAGCTAGTTCCCTACCCGTCATTGGAGTGTAGCGGTACCCCCTTCAGAGGAGAGCTTCGGTTGATGGTCACTTCTTCTTACTCTGTTGAGAGACCTTTGTAGGGAGGTATAGAGTTGTATTTTACCTTTACAGTTTGAGAGACTGTTGTAGTGAGGATATTCTTGTATCGAGAGTTTGTACACTGATATATTCATTGGAGATACCTCCCTTTTGAGTTTTGTATCAGAGGACTTTGTATACGATCGTATTTGGGAGATGGATATTGTATTTTTTCAGTTGTACAGTGTTTGATCTTCAGCTTTTAGTAGTTTTCTTTCAGCTCTCTGATATCTGTGTACTGTAGATGTTCTTTCTGCAGGTTAGACGCTTCGTCTGTACGGCAGCTTCCGTACAGATGGCGGATCTGTTAGCGAGCCCGGGTCGCAGTTTCGACCCCGGGGCGTGACAGATTAGAGTGGTATCAGAGCCTAGGTTGTAGGTCGTGGTGGACTTAGAAACCCTAGGCTTGTGGTTGGATATTAGGACGACTACGTGAGAGTCGTGACTTTTAGCGAGAGTCCTGATTGAGTTTTTACCTCTCCCAAGAGACGGGATGAGAGATTGGCATGTTTATTTTCCTAAGCGATTATGTTCGCTGCCGAACAACATGATGCTATGGAATGGATGACATGCATTAGACTTTCGCTGGATTGGGTCGTATGGTTGTTGTGTCCTGACGTTTGCTATTGTGCAGCGGTTTGCGATACCCCTGTGACGTCATGTTGTGATAGGACACACCCCGCACCTGATGAGTACCCGCAGCGGGAGACGGAGCTATCAGAGCAGTGCGAGACCCAGGAGTTGTGTGATGTGTTAGTTCCCCACTTTAACCGAGAAGGGCCGAATCCCTGAACGGTAAAGGATCGAGAACTTCGATAGGCTGAGCCTAGAGTCTGTTCTTGTTTGATTGGGATTCTAGGCACCGGTCTATCGGAATTTTCGGATCTTTGCCGTGTCAGTCGGTTCTTCTCGCCTATTGAGTGGGGCGTTGTTGTGGGAGCCGTTTGAAGTGACGGCGATCCCAGCTGTGAGGACATTTTCCCTGGCTGAGTTACCAGGAGGATATTTTCCCTGGCTGAGTTACCAGGAGGATATTTGTCACGCCCCGAGACCGCCAATTTAGACAGTTCGAGAACGACAACAGACCCGCCAATCGGGCATGACCTCTCTATACCCGAAAGGAACGGCAACATTCATCTCAATGAAAACAATCAATCAATGAGGGATGATATCAGAGTAAACCACTACTAACTAAACACTTTCATCCATTAAACAACAAGTTTAAACGATAATGAAAGCAACCACATGAGTGAACCATAATATAAATTTATTACATTTTACAACTTTTAACTTGCAATTAAAATATTACAATTCTTTTACATCATTTTCCTCACAAATACAAGGTTCACTCAAAATGAAAAGCCCAAAATAGAACTGGCGACTCTAGACTGCTAGGTCGCTAAGCTGCCGGGCCCTTGCCCCTGTCGTGTGCCTCACTCGACGTACCTGTATCTGTACCTGGAAAAATGGTCACCCAAGGGTGTGAGAACTACTTAAAGTTCCCAGTGGGTTCAACCACCGAGAGAGAGTGTTCTACACCACTTGGTCCAATGGAAGCAAGATAATAGATATTGACATAATAATGAAACTGTAAATTTCTAACTAGCATGCTCACAAATATTTACTACTTGCTATGACACGACTCTATGTCGAAACTAAGGTACCATTCTAGCCAAAACTCATACTTGCTCATTATTCTCCCTTTTTTTTTTTGTGCTTTAGTTCAAGTTGCTAAACCCTCGGAGAATCTTGCCCAATGGGCCCCAGCCCGGTAGTCATGCTATCATAAGACAAGATCTCTAAGGTTGCCGATAGCACCCGCAAGTGCTACCCCGCCCAACGGGGAACTTGTCATACGGGTCACTGCCCGGGAGAGGGACACTGCCCTTGGCTCCGACAAGAGCTACGTTTCACCCCCGAAGGTACGCTCGTTTTAGCTGTTTCTTTTCTTTTCTTTCTTTTCTTTTGCCTTGGCTCTTAGCCTCTTTTGCAACTTTATGCTCTTTTCTTTCTTTCTCATTTGAGCCTCTAGCTCACATTGGCACTTGGCAATTTCTTTCTCTTTCATTTAAGCTTTTAGCTTATCTTTTATTCACTCATTTTCTTACCCTAGGTCTTTGCCTCAAGGGTAACTCAAAAGTCCCTTGGACTTAATTCTTTTACTATCATTCTTTTGCTCAAATTGAAGTTAAAGTGAGGGTTTATTTTTACCCAACTCCCTAAGACCAACTCTAGGGATTTTACTCTTTACACTTTTAACCTCAACATCTATACTTTTTACTCTTAGAGACTTGACACTAAATTAATACTTAGCTCTTACCATAACCTTAGTTGACTCATGCACAATGCCACCCGTGAAGTCCTAAGGTTAATGCCACTCATAAAACCTTAATCTAGGTTTCTCTTATGTCATCATGTCCATCTTGCAACATAAACCCTTATCATTACGATTTAGCATGCATTAATACGTAAACTTAATCTTATATGATGAAATCATTGCATTCATTTTTATGCAAATGAAAACTCTAACACTTAATAACCTTTAATTACATTCACATACAATGGATCACTTAGATTACACATGTCTCAAGAGCATTCATATACTCTCTTTTACTATACATAAATCCTTAACACTAAATTTTTAGCATGCATTAAGCATAACCTTAATCACATATGATGAAATCATTGTATTCACTTTTATGCAAATAAAAACTCTAACACTTAATAACCTTTAATTACATTCACATACAATGGATCACTTACATTACACATGTCTCAAGAGCATTCATATATTCTCTTTTACTATACATAAATCCTTAACACTAAATTTTTAGCATGCATTAAGCATAACCTTAATCACATATGATGAAATCATTGTATTCACTCTTATACAAATGAAATTCTACAACTTAATAACCATAATGACATTCACAAACCATGATTTAACATAATCTTTTAAAAACTCAAAAGACATCTATAATCCCATTTTTATAATATAAATCCTTAACATTAAACTCATAGCATGCATTCATACTAAACTTTAATCACAGATGATATGATCATTGCATTCACTCTTATGCAAATAAAATTCTACAACTTAATAACCTAATGACATTCACATCCAATGATTTAACATAATCTTTTTAAAAAACTCAAAAGAGATCTATAATCCCATTTTTATAATATAGATCCTTAACATTAAACTTATAGCATGCATTCATACTAAACTTTAATCACAAATGATGTGTTCATTGCATTCACTCTTTGTCATTTATACTCATGCAAGAATAACCTACAATAAGTTTAACATAATTCTCTTCCACGGCTAAACCCTACTTAATCCATATTTAATTAACTCTATGTTGAATACTCTATGTCATAGCCTTTGTTTAACTCTTTAAAACATATGCCACTAGTGAAGCCCTAGGTTAATGCAGCTCGTTCCAAATTGTACACTAAGTTTTCTCCTAGGTTATCAGGTATATTGCTCCACATAAACCCATAACATCAAGCTCTTAACCCTTAATAACATACAACTTGCATCTTATATGTTGGATTCATTTTAATCCATCTTGCTCAAGAAACTCTTAACACATAAAATCTTTAACCTATTTACATATAATAGGTCATTTGTAATATTCTTATCTCAAGATAACTCTTATACTCTCTCTACTTTACATAAATCCTAATTTACCTACTATCATGCTTCTAGTCATGAAAAGCAAAGGAAAAGGGGAGAGATCACCCTTTTTCGAATAGAATCCCCCACCTCGGTTTACCGCCAATTGCTTGTAGACACTTGCAATTGGGCTCTCGCGGCTCACTTGCTCCGTTCGAGTCCGTTCTCACAAAATTGCCGAGATCGTGTTGGCTCCGATTTAATGCCGCTAGACATATCATTTCAACCTTCAATTTATAAAATTAAAGGATAAGTTAGTTTACGACCCCGAATCTAAAAATACTAATTCACACCTTTAAACTTATGCCCATATAACCGATAAAGAGGAATCGGACATCACCGGAAATTCGACCGTTCTGGATCGCACCAACTATCTCCTATCGACACTAAACGATAGAGAATTAAATTAATTTAACTCCCGATGTCGTTTCGGCATATTACGATGCTAACGAATGCGAAAACACCTATTTCGGTCACTTTTGCAATTCGGCCGTTGCAACTCCGCCGGTTTACAAATTAACGTTGCTAGGCGTGTTTCTCCAACCTCTAATTAGAGATTTGCATGATCAATTTAGATCAAAACCCCCAAAATTCAAGATTCTAAATTTTAAGCCCTAGGTTCAAACTTCTTTAATTTCATCGTGATTTCTCCGCAATTTTTGCCGATTTCTTCGACAAGAATCCTTCTAAGATCTCATGGATTATAGATCTAAAAAAAAATTACGGCAAAACCAAATTTATTTTTCATAAAACTCACCTCAAAAAGCCATAATTTTGAGCTTTTTTTGATTCAAAAGCTCGCCCTCGCTCGCCGTAGACTCCTCGCAAATCACTCTGCGATTTCGTGTACGTTAGAGCGAGAAAATCCAGAGAAAGTAAGGTGAGAGGGGAAGGGAGAGCTCTCCATGGAGGTGTGCGTGTGTAGGTGTAGAAGAAGCTCTGTATGTGTGCGTGCGTGGGTGGAGAAGAAGAAGAAAAGGGAAAGTCCTTTTATGCATAAGGAACCCCCCACAATAGTGGTAATTCACTATTTAGTCCAATTTTGATCTGATACTTGCCTGCGGAGTCCTTCTGTACATCCGTTTGCGCTCAAATTTGACAGGCGGATTCGTTTCAGCTTAATTTACCACGGAAAATTTTAAATTTTCAGTTTGGGACACTTCTGGGCCACCAAAAGCCTCGCTGTATCTAGAATCATTGGTGGACCCCGTTCTCACAATCCGGGTATCCGATCAACACGAAATTTTTACTGTGGCCTTAAAACATAATTACACAGCTCCCGTAATTTTCTCAGAATTTTTCGACACTGTTGGCGGAGCCCGTTCCCACTATCCGGCCTCCGATCAACGCGAAACTTTTTCTGTGACCTTAAAACATATTCACGGGGCTCCCGTAATTTTTTCGAAATTTTCTGACACTGCGAATTTTTCACTAAAAATTCCGGGCCCCCTTTCTCCAATAAATTTTTATATCTCTCCATTTTAACCCGATTTGGGCCCAACTCGCGTCCACATATTCTTTACTCCCCTAACTTTCATAACAATAGTATTTCATATCACCTTTATTTACATTTATTTATGTGCCGAAAATCCGGTACTTTACATTCTACCCCCCTTAAAATAAGTTTCGTCCTCGAAACTTGAATCACATCTCGACTCCTACTTGATCGAGAGGGAGGAAATCTTGCCCTCACTACTGGGCTCACTGTACATCGTGACCGGCATCAAATTGCCCGCTCGCCGAGACTACACAAGCAACTCATTCTCGGATCCCTATCTCAATCTAGGGACAAACACAGACCTGGCGTCTGGCCACTTTCACCAAATAGGTGAAAGACACAGTTGAGCACTTGCTCTCTCTCAATTGCCACAAATGGCGAAGTCTCTTCTCGCGAAATCTTCACTTTAATTCCGCAATCATTTTATCTTTCACAAGGAGGTTGCATCTGCAACTAATTACATTTACCGCATTTTCGGTCACTCCGCTGCCTAATGTGGAGGGCAAAGGCCAAACCACCAGTCCTCAACTATCTCACACGCTACTAGCGCTCTAAGTCCACGGGTTATCAGCTAACCCGATATCTCAGACTACTAATAGGTCCACAGACCACGGTCTAATAGGGGCCTATAGCCCAACCAGTCCAACTCTGTATAATTGCTCTCACTAGCACACAGACCCAATCATCAAACGGGTAGATCCTCACTTAGGATTGCTACACCAACACTCCCACTAGGAGCTACAATACCTCAATCACCACTAGCACTACGGCCTGATCATATCACACTCTCAGTGTACTAACAGCCTCAAGGCTCATACGTGGCATTCCACGTCCCCGGGTCATCGCTCGGACTACCGTCCCGACCAAATCTCTATCATGCCCCGCCATCAGGTCTCGGGCCGCTGTCTCACACAGCCGACTGCGCCTGCCCACTGGGCTACAGGCCCGCAGTCCACAAACATGGTCCAGGCACGGGTCGTCCCAAGCGAACCCGATAATCGTCGCCACGCGACCACTATGCTCCACTGAGCGAAAACCAACTAACCAGTCGTCAATCCACGACCCGAACTCTGTATCGACTCTTGTCACACCTAGTATAAGCTAAGGTGCCACTTAATCAGCCCTCTCTAGCTGAACGGTACTTGTGCTCCACGAGCACCTAAACGGTAGGGCGTCCTACGCCCCCACGCTAACTCGCAAAATTCAGTGTTAAGCGATTTGCTTCAGCACACCTATGGCTCCTGTGCACCTCTCCCAACTAGGTTGAGGCACCACAATAACTGTTCACCAACTCCGGTGATTAACACGCGCACCCTACGGTGGCAACCCTTGCCATTATACCGATCCGTCGGACCGACATCAGAAAATTCTCGCTCAATTGCGAGGTTCTCGAATCTCGAAGCCCAATTTGGGCCCCACTAACTCAACTACGCGGCAATTTAGCCACAATCGATATATCGCACGGTCACTACCGTCATTGGGGCGAATTTTCGCCACCCAACCCGTAAGTCTTTCTTGCCCTAACCCTTAGGGCATAGTACTTGGCTCTCGCAATATAGCGATCACCATCGTTTCGTGAGTCGGTCTCTCACCAGACCTCACTAACCACACTTTGCGAGCAACTAGCTGACACACGCTTATGACACCCTATTCTGAAAGTGCAGAGCGCGCCGACATAAACTCGACGGCCACAGCCACACTCTATTGTCGCCCCTACCTGCGGCGACGCCGTACGCTCACGCGTCATTTATGCAGCCTCAGCTTGCTGCACTATCAGCCACTGGAGCCTATCGATCTGCTCCGACTGTCGCCTTGACACCACCCTTAGGCATCAGAGTCTGCCTCCCTGACGGCGAAAAAAATTTTCGCCTTTCGGCGAGAAGATTCAGCATGCTGCTGGACCACACCATCAAGTGGTCGGCCACCTGCTATCGTAGCTCGTGTACCTTGTTTGACCCAGAGCCCTCTCGTGACTCGAGTCAAAACAGGTGCGTCTCCTTACGTGGTGTCATCGCTGATATTCGCACCACACGGAATAACTAGCCCAATTTAACCAATGAGCAACGCGCAGTCCATATACCGACAAAAAGGCTCGTCGACCCAATCATGCGAAAGTACAAGAGGGTACTCCTTTTCATCTCCAACATTACGTTGTCGGCCGCCAACGTAATATCCGAAGAATGAAAGCTCGTTGCCCTCGATCAGTCCCAATGTCCTTCTTGGGAATAGTAAAACCCAATCATATACTTTCGCCAAATGATCCACACACTCTCTCGTGCTAATCCCTAGGGTCTCCCTAAGGTTGCTAACCACCTAGGACTGTTCCTAGGCTCTGATACCACTCTAATCTGTCACGCCCCGAGACCGCCAATTTAGACAGTTCGAGAACGACAACAGACCCGCCAATCGGGCATGACCTCTCTATACCCGAAAGGAACGGCAACATTCATCTCAATGAAAACAATCAATCAATGAGGGATGATATCAGAGTAAACCACTACTAACTAAACACTTTCATCCATTAAACAACAAGTTTAAACGATAATGAAAGCAACCACATGAGTGAACCATAATATAAATTTATTACATTTTACAACTTTCAACTTGCAATTAAAATATTACAATTCTTTTACATCATTTTCCTCACAAATACAAGGTTCACTCAAAATGAAAAGCCCAAAATAGAACTGGCGACTCTAGACTGCTAGGTCGCTAAGCTGCCGGGCCCTTGCCCCTGTCGTGTGCCTCACTCGACGTACCTGTATCTGTACCTGGAAAAATGGTCACCCAAGGGTGTGAGAACTACTTAAAGTTCCCAGTGGGTTCAACCACCGAGAGAGAGTGTTCTACACCACTTGGTCCAATGGAAGCAAGATAATAGATATTGACATAATAATGAAACTGTAAATTTCTAACTAGCATGCTCACAAATATTTACTACTTGCTATGACACGACTCTATGTCGAAACTAAGGTACCATTCTAGCCAAAACTCATACTTGCTCATTATTCTCCCTTTTTTTTTTTTGTGCTTTAGTTCAAGTTGCTAAACCCTCGGAGAATCTTGCCCAATGGGCCCCAGCCCGGTAGTCATGCTATCATAAGACAAGATCTCTAAGGTTGCCGATAGCACCCGCAAGTGCTACCCCGCCCAACGGGGAACTTGTCATACGGGTCACTGCCCGGGAGAGGGACACTGCCCTTGGCTCCGACAAGAGCTACGTTTCACCCCCGAAGGTACGCTCGTTTTAGCTGTTTCTTTTCTTTTCTTTCTTTTCTTTTGCCTTGGCTCTTAGCCTCTTTTGCAACTTTATGCTCTTTTCTTTCTTTCTCATTTGAGCCTCTAGCTCACATTGGCACTTGGCAATTTCTTTCTCTTTCATTTAAGCTTTTAGCTTATCTTTTATTCACTCATTTTCTTACCCTAGGTCTTTGCCTCAAGGGTAACTCAAAAGTCCCTTGGACTTAATTCTTTTACTATCATTCTTTTGCTCAAATTGAAGTTAAAGTGAGGGTTTATTTTTACCCAACTCCCTAAGACCAACTCTAGGGATTTTACTCTTTACACTTTTAACCTCAACATCTATACTTTTTACTCTTAGAGACTTGACACTAAATTAATACTTAGCTCTTACCATAACCTTAGTTGACTCATGCACAATGCCACCCGTGAAGTCCTAAGGTTAATGCCACTCATAAAACCTTAATCTAGGTTTCTCTTATGTCATCATGTCCATCTTGCAACATAAACCCTTATCATTACGATTTAGCATGCATTAATACGTAAACTTAATCTTATATGATGAAATCATTGCATTCATTTTTATGCAAATGAAAACTCTAACACTTAATAACCTTTAATTACATTCACATACAATGGATCACTTAGATTACACATGTCTCAAGAGCATTCATATACTCTCTTTTACTATACATAAATCCTTAACACTAAATTTTTAGCATGCATTAAGCATAACCTTAATCACATATGATGAAATCATTGTATTCACTTTTATGCAAATAAAAACTCTAACACTTAATAACCTTTAATTACATTCACATACAATGGATCACTTACATTACACATGTCTCAAGAGCATTCATATATTCTCTTTTACTATACATAAATCCTTAACACTAAATTTTTAGCATGCATTAAGCATAACCTTAATCACATATGATGAAATCATTGTATTCACTCTTATACAAATGAAATTCTACAACTTAATAACCATAATGACATTCACAAACCATGATTTAACATAATCTTTTAAAAACTCAAAAGACATCTATAATCCCATTTTTATAATATAAATCCTTAACATTAAACTCATAGCATGCATTCATACTAAACTTTAATCACAGATGATATGATCATTGCATTCACTCTTATGCAAATAAAATTCTACAACTTAATAACCTAATGACATTCACATCCAATGATTTAACATAATCTTTTTAAAAAACTCAAAAGAGATCTATAATCCCATTTTTATAATATAGATCCTTAACATTAAACTTATAGCATGCATTCATACTAAACTTTAATCACAAATGATGTGTTCATTGCATTCACTCTTTGTCATTTATACTCATGCAAGAATAACCTACAATAAGTTTAACATAATTCTCTTCCACGGCTAAACCCTACTTAATCCATATTTAATTAACTCTATGTTGAATACTCTATGTCATAGCCTTTGTTTAACTCTTTAAAACATATGCCACTAGTGAAGCCCTAGGTTAATGCAGCTCGTTCCAAATTGTACACTAAGTTTTCTCCTAGGTTATCAGGTATATTGCTCCACATAAACCCATAACATCAAGCTCTTAACCCTTAATAACATACAACTTGCATCTTATATGTTGGATTCATTTTAATCCATCTTGCTCAAGAAACTCTTAACACATAAAATCTTTAACCTATTTACATATAATAGGTCATTTGTAATATTCTTATCTCAAGATAACTCTTATACTCTCTCTACTTTACATAAATCCTAATTTACCTACTATCATGCTTCTAGTCATGAAAAGCAAAGGAAAAGGGGAGAGATCACCCTTTTTCGAATAGAATCCCCCACCTCGGTTTACCGCCAATTGCTTGTAGACACTTGCAATTGGGCTCTCGCGGCTCACTTGCTCCGTTCGAGTCCGTTCTCACAAAATTGCCGAGATCGTGTTGGCTCCGATTTAATGCCGCTAGACATATCATTTCAACCTTCAATTTATAAAATTAAAGGATAAGTTAGTTTACGACCCCGAATCTAAAAATACTAATTCACACCTTTAAACTTATGCCCATATAACCGATAAAGAGGAATCGGACATCACCGGAAATTCGACCGTTCTGGATCGCACCAACTATCTCCTATCGACACTAAACGATAGAGAATTAAATTAATTTAACTCCCGATGTCGTTTCGGCATATTACGATGCTAACGAATGCGAAAACACCTATTTCGGTCACTTTTGCAATTCGGCCGTTGCAACTCCGCCGGTTTACAAATTAACGTTGCTAGGCGTGTTTCTCCAACCTCTAATTAGAGATTTGCATGATCAATTTAGATCAAAACCCCCAAAATTCAAGATTCTAAATTTTAAGCCCTAGGTTCAAACTTCTTTAATTTCATCGTGATTTCTCCGCAATTTTTGCCGATTTCTTCGACAAGAATCCTTCTAAGATCTCATGGATTATAGATCTAAAAAAAAATTACGGCAAAACCAAATTTATTTTTCATAAAACTCACCTCAAAAAGCCATAATTTTGAGCTTTTTTTGATTCAAAAGCTTGCCCTCGCTCGCCGTAGACTCCTCGCAAATCACTCTGCGATTTCGTGTACGTTAGAGCGAGAAAATCCAGAGAAAGTAAGGTGAGAGGGGAAGGGAGAGCTCTCCATGGAGGTGTGTGTGTGTAGGTGTAGAAGAAGCTCTGTATGTGTGCGTGCGTGGGTGGAGAAGAAGAAGAAAAGGGAAAGTCCTTTTATGCATAAGGAACCCCCCACAATAGTGGTAATTCACTATTTAGTCCAATTTTGATCTGATACTTGCCTGCGGAGTCCTTCTGTACATCCGTTTGCGCTCAAATTTGACAGGCGGATTCGTTTCAGCTTAATTTACCACGGAAAATTTTAAATTTTCAGTTTGGGACACTTCTGGGCCACCAAAAGCCTCGCTGTATCTAGAATCATTGGTGGACCCCGTTCTCACAATCCGGGTATCCGATCAACACGAAATTTTTACTGTGACCTTAAAACATAATTACACAGCTCCCGTAATTTTCTCAGAATTTTTCGACACTGTTGGCGGAGCCCGTTCCCACTATCCGGCCTCCGATCAACGCGAAACTTTTTCTGTGACCTTAAAACATATTCACGGGGCTCCCGTAATTTTTTCAGAATTTTTCGACACTGTTGGCGGAGCCCGTTCCCACTATCCGGCCTCCGATCAACGCGAAACTTTTTCTGTGACCTTAAAACATATTCACGGGGCTCCCGTAATTTTTTCGAAATTTTCTGACACTGCGAATTTTTCACTAAAAATCCGGGCCCCCTTTCTCCAATAAATTTTTATATCTCTCCATTTTAACCCGATTTGGGCCCAACTCGCGTCCACATATTCTTTACTCCCCTAACTTTCATAACAATAGTATTTCATATCACCTTTATTTACATTTATTTATGTGCCGAAAATCCGGTACTTTACAATATTTTCCCTGGCTGAGTTACCAGGAGGATATTTTCCCTGGCTGAGATACCAGGAGGGCATTTTCCCTGGCTGAGTTACCAGGAGGACATTTTCCCTGGCTGAGTTACCAGGAGGATATTTTTCCTGGCTGAGTTACCAGGAGGGCATTTTCCCTGGCCGAGTTACCAGATGGATAATTATCACTGGCCGAGTTACCAGATGGATAATTATCACTGGCCGAGTTACCAGATGGATAATTATCACTGGCCGAGTTACCAGATGGATAATTATCACTGGCCGAGTTACCAGATGGATAATTATCACTGGCCGAGTTACCAGATGGATAATTATCACTGGCCGAGTTACCAGATGGATAATTTTTCTGGCCGAATTACCAGGAGGATACTTTCCACTGGCCGAGCTACCAGAGACGATGCCGCCCAGTGAGGGGCGATGCCTCCCAGTGAGAGGCGATGCCGCCCAGTGAGAGGCGATGCCGCTTAGTGATTGGCGATGCCGCCCAGTGAGTGGCGATGCTACCCAGTGAGGGGCGATGCCGCCCAATGAGTGGCGATGCCACCCAGTGAGGGGCGATGCCGCCCAGTGAGAGGCGATGCCGCCCAGTGAGAGGCGATGCCGCCCAGTGAGAGACGATGCCGCCCAGTGAGGGGCGATGCCGCCCAGTGAGAGGCGATGCCGCCCAGTGAGAGGCGATGCCGCCCAGTGAGAGGCGATGCCGCTTAGTGATTGGCGATGCCGCCCAGTGAGTGGCGATGCTACCCAGTGAGGGCGATGCCGCCCAATGAGTGGCGATGCCACCCAGTGAGGGGAGATGCCGCCCAGTGAGAGGCGATGCCGCCCAGTGAGAGGCGATGCCGCCCAGTGAGAGGCGATGCCGCTTAGTGATAGGCGATGCCGCCCAATGAGAGGCGATGCCGCCCAATGAGGGGCGATGCCGCCCAGTGAGAGGCGATGCCGCCCAGTGAGGGGCGATGCCGCCCAATGAGTGGCGATGCCGCCTAGTGAGTGGCGAAGGTTTGGCCTGTTGAGGCGATTTTGACCTCAGGCCGAGTTACCAGGTGGTTATTTTAGGGAGATTGAGATGATCTGACTGGACGCCGAGATTTGATGGCGTCGAGTTCGTCCTGATGGACTACCGGGAGCGTCTCCAGCCGTGAGTGGCGTGTTGACATAGTTTCCCGCTTTAAACAAGAGGGACCGAATCCCTGAACGGTAAAGGAGAGAAAACTTCGATAGACTGAGCCTAGAGTCTGTTCTTGTTTGATTGGGGTTATAGGCACCGGTCTTTCGGGATTTTTGGATCTTTGCCGCGTCAGTCGGTTCTTCTCGCCTATGAGTGGGGTGTTGCTGTGAGTTGAGTCGTTGAGGGTTCTCCGACATAGCTGTGAGAGTGCTAGGGCATTTGCATTGATGTATGGGCTAGAGATAGGACCTTTAGCTTGTGCTCGTGAGGTTCAGATACCTGATCACGTGTTGCACATAGATGGGAGTTATTGGTCCTGCCCAGTGCAGTTGGGGCCCTGGTTTTTGCCTGTTGATCTTTTGGCCCTTCCTCAGCTCCGGGTTTTCGAGGTAGTGTTGGGTATAGGACTGTGAAGATCTGAGACCTTGATGCTTGAGTATACCACACCGTTGATGCACGGTGATGATGCCACACCGTTGGTGCACGGTGGTGATGCCACGCCGTTGGTGCACGGCAGTGATGCCACACCGTTGGTGCACGGCAGTGATGCCACGCCGTTGGTGCACGGTGATGATGCCACACCGTTGGTGCACGGTGGTGATGCCACGCCGTTGGTGCACGGCAGTGATGCCACGCCGTTGGTGCACGGCAGTGATGCCACGCCGTGGGTGCACGGCAGTGACGCCACGTTGTAGGTGCACAACTGTGAGAGTTTTGTGGATGTTTCGGACTGTGACCGCGAGTTGGGCATCAGCTTTATGATCGCCTTGTGAGCCAGTTTTCAGTCCCGTTCACCGACGGTTTGTTCCCGTCAGGGTGTTCTTTTTAGTTGAGGGATCGACTTCGACCCGAGGGTCCGTTGGGGTTTTGCTAGCATGTTGAGCTGAGCGACCAACTGCGGCACGAGATTGTGCCTTTTGAGGATCCCTTTTGATGGTAGCCTGCAATTGTGTAGTCCACTCGAGTGGGTTCGGATCGGGAAGTAACCAAGTGAGACCCCAGCTTTTTGGATTCCCTTCCTTATTGGATGAATGTGCGGGTATGCTGCGGGTCGTCTTGTTGAGATTGGCAGCATGTTGTGGTTTGGTGCGTGTTACACTTGTGGTTTTCCCGTTTCCCCCAGCCTTTGTGAGGAGCCCTGTGGTTTCCACGTCTCAGCTCAGTAGGGATGTGTTTTCCTCGCCCGTGATTTACTTGGCCCTTTGAGATCCGTGATTAGTGGAGTACGATGGACGCCCGTTGCAAATTCTGGCTCGAGAGATGAGAGAATTGCACATCGGGTCATACCGTACTCGTTGTTGTTGCGGTGTAATCACGAGGAGCGAGTGGAGTTTGAGGAGCTGGAGACGTATTGTTAGATACCTAGCCATGGTATTCTTGACTCCTGATGGGCTTGATTTAGTTTCGAGGACGAAACTTTCTTTTAGTGGGGGAGGATGTGAGGTCCCGGAATCCCCGGCGTAGGAGTTGCTGGTTGTTGGGCAGCTTTTAGTGGCCGTTGGGAGTGTTGGTGCGCGTGTCGGGCCCAAGAAATGAATTTGTGATGCAATTTGGGATTTGCTTGCATCACTGGAGGCCTGCGTGGGTTGCGCGCAATTTTGGACACAAGTGGTGGACTTCGGGCTTAAATGGAGACCCCGTGGGATTTGGATGACCCGTCGGGTGTTTAGAAGTGATTTCGCGCGATTTTGATGTCAAAATTAGACTCCGGGTGAAGTCCGGATAAAAGTTACCTCTCCGGTCGCCTTCGGGAATTTTTAGAGTTGAAATTGGACAATTTGGACTTTAAAAATGGACCCGGCGCGAAAATCGGATTGAGTGGGCATTCGACAAATTTTCGGATGAGAATTTGGAGAAACGGACATCGTTTTTGGATTCAGCGCGCGAAATCGCTAAGAATGGACTATTTATTTGTTGGTTTTGGAGCCCGGAAGAAGTGCGCGTTTTTCGAGGCAAGTGGCGCGAAAATCGAGGCGACGGCACGGATCCCGAGGCGGCTCGAGGCGCGCGGCGCGCGGTACGGAACGCAGCAGGCGCGCCTGGGGAACGCGCGCCTGCGCGGTCAAGCAGGGGCCGCCACGTGGCGGCCCCCAATTGGCGCCCGCACGGGCGGGTGGGCGCGCCCGTGTGGCGCTCCCGTGTCCCGCGCCTGCGCGGGGCACGGTGTCACGCGCCCGTGTGGCGCGTGACGACCGCGCGCCGCGTGGCGCGCGGTGACTCGGCCACGTGGCAGCGGGGCGCGCGCTGCGCCTGGTGCGCGCCCCTGCGTGTGGACCGGCCGGTTGAGGGGGGCTCCCATTGGTGGTCCCCCGTGGACCCGGGGCTCCGTGGACCACCTCTTCTCCCCCTTTTCTTCTTCTTCTTCTTTCTCCACCCCGAGCTCCATTTTCTCCTCCGTTTCTTTTCTTCCTTCTTCCCCGAGCGAGAGAGGGAGTGAGGAGGAGATTTTGGGTGGCGCAGTGGCGAGTGGTGAACCTCGTGGAGCGTGTGCGGGTCCCGTTGGGAGCGTTTCGGCGACGGCGGCGCCAACGTGTAGGTCCCGTTTGCTTGTTTTTCTGTATTTTTGTACAGTTTTTGGAGCGTTATTTTAGACTGTAATTGCCCCCACCGTGCACCGTTTTGCGTGCGGACCCCGTTTTGCGGGCGGATCCTGGCACCGTGCACCGTTTTGCGTGCGGACTCCGGCACTGTGCACCGTTTTGCGTGCGGACCCCGTTTTGCGGGCGGATCCTGGCACCGTGCACCGTTTTGCGTGCGGACTCCGGCACTGTGCACCGTTTTGCGTGCGGACCCCGTTTTGCGGGCGGATCCTGGCACCGTGCACCGTTTTGCGTGCGGACTCCGGCACTGTGCACCGTTTTGCGTGCGGACCCCGTTTTGCGGGCGGATCCTGGCACCGTGCACCGTTTTGCGTGCGGACTACGGCACTGTGCACCGTTTTGCGTGCGGACCCCGTTTTGCGGGCGGATCCTGGCACCGTGCACCGTTTTGCGTGCGGACTCCGGCACTGTGCACCGTTTTGCGTGCGGACTCCGGCACTGTGCATCGTTTTGCGTCGGGACCCGTTTTGCGTGCGGATCCTGACACCGTGCACCGTTTTATGTGCAGACTCCGTTTCTGGTGCGGACTCCGGCGGCGTGCTCCGTTTTGCGTGCGGACTCCGGCGGCGTGCTCCATTTTGCGTGAGGACTCCGACGGCATGCCCCGTTTGCGTGCGGATCGCGTGGAGGCCAATTGCAAGTGTCTACGAGCAATTGGTGGCAAATCGAGGTGGGTGGCCTTATCTCCAAGTTTTATGGAATGTACAGTATTTCTACTGTTGTAGGACTATGCATGATAGCTTATTTCATTGTGTAGCATGCTAGATTGTAGGAATTGTTATTCCTTTTATTATCTGTTAATATAGTTATCTTGGAACTTGACCTAGCACCCCCGTCATATGTTGCATGTGTAACCAGACCAGTAGAAAACCCTCACTTGGGCTAGGGTTATTTATGCTTAGACATCCACACTGTTCTTTCATCCCTGGACATAGTGTTTCTCGCCCGGGTAGTGGGCCGAGAGGTCGGGACTTGCTTTTAGTGTGGGATGCTTTTGCACTCTTGCTTGGGAGCAGAGTGGAGTCTGGTAGTTGTAGCGGGTTGCTTATCTGTGCGGGGAGCCGTTTGGGTAAACGGTAGTCCCGAGAGGTCTTGTTTCCTTTTACGCTGTCGTGGGAGGGAGCCGTTGAGTAGACGGCAGTCCCGGGCCGTCGAGTATCTTCCGGTCCGTCTTGTTGGGAACCGTTGGGGTTGACGGTGGTCCCAGGTCGTTGAGTGTTGTCCGACCTGTTTTGTTACCCTGAGTTGTGGGTCGTTCCTGGCTGTGGAGTATCTCCAGCCAGTGTGCTTTGTGCTGCGAGCTGTTGGAGAGGCTAGTGTCTCGTGTTTCGAGTTAGCCGATCAGCTGAGTCGTCGAGAGTGCTCCGACTGTTGTGCGAGATTTTGGGGATCTTGAGTCCTACCGTTCTGTGAGTGAGCGTGGATTTGGACTAGCCTGCATATGCCAATGTTTGATTACTCTATGCCGCGCCGTTTTCCTCAGTTGGGGCCGCGCCCCTTGAGATGCCGCTGTGGATGCGATGGTTGGCCTGTTGAGGCAGTTTTGCGCGAGGGATGAGTTAGTCGGACAGGACGCCCCACGTAAATCCCGTCCTCATGTGGATGTGTGGTAGTGGGCAGGAGCGTTCCTAGTCGACAGGCGCGGGCTTGACTGGACCTTTGAGGTAGTCAGTTCGATTGGGACGATTGAGCACCTTGGGTGCGAGTGGTCTCATTTACTTTCTTCTGTTCCACTTTTGAGTGTCTAGATAGAGGCATGGTAGCTGTAGAGTAGTTCCAGCTTTTCTTGTTCAGTTTCTTTGCCTGTTATCTTTTACCTCTGGTTGACTTGGTGGGCAGACCGTTGGACTTGTTGACGGCACCCACTGAGAACTACTGTGGGAAGTAGTTCTCACACCCGTCGTGGTGTCTTTTCCCCAGGGACTTCTTCTTCTGTTCCTGTGCTCCTGTTGCTGATCCTTCTGACCGAGGCGAGGGAGTCGCGAGCTAGTTCCCTACCCGTCGTTGGAGTGTAGCGGTACCCCCCTTCAGAGGAGAGCTTCGGTTGATGGTCACTTCTTCTTACTCTGTTGAGAGACCTTTGTAGGGAGGTATAGAGTTGTATTTTACCTTTACAATTTGAGAGACTGTTGTAGTGAGGATATTCTTGTATCGAGAGTTTGTACACTGATATATTCATTGGAGATACCTCCCTTTTGAGTTTTGTATCAGAGGACTTTGTATACGATCGTATTTGGGAGATGGATATTGTAATTTTTTTTAGTTGTACAGTGTTTGATCTTCAGCTTTTAGTAGTTTTCTTTCAGCTCTCTGATATCTGTGTACTGTAGATGTTCTTTCTGCAGGTTAGGCGTTTCGTCTGTACGGCAGCTTCCGTACAGATGGCGGATCTGTTAGCAAGCCCGGGTCGCAGTTTCGACCCCGGGGCGTGACATGCGGACCGTCACGAGCGAGGAAAGTCACACAGTTAAGCAGCTCCATGAACTCCTGAAAATAAGTCTGAACAAAACGATCACCCTGCTGCAGGTTCTTCAAGTCGTCCTCCAACTTTCTCTTCACACTGGTCGAGAAGTAGGTGTCCAAAATCATGTGTCGAAACTCCTCCCAAGGCAGCTGTCGGGTAATCCGGAACTCCAGTGGCTCTACCCGCTGCCACCAAGAATCTGCATCTCCGTCCAAACAGTGCACTGCCATGTGCACTCGATACCTAGGGTCGATGAAAAAGTCCCGGAAAAGCTTCTCCAACGTTGAAAGCCATCTCCCAACCTCCCAAGGCTGTGCATCCCGCCCTGAAAATCTGGGCGGTCCCCGCTGAACAAACTTGGAGAGTTTGTCAGCAATGTCCTGCTCCTCCTCCGCAGTCAAAAGCTGAATGGCTCCTGGAGCCCCGCTACTAGAAGATGGCGCCGACGGCACAGAAGGTGCAACAGGAGGCACAGGGGCCTCAGGAACAGCCGGGGGTGGTGCCTCTCTCTGGGCAAGCAGCTGGTCAATCCTCTGCTCCTGGCGGCGCTGTCCCTCCGCCAACTGGGCCACCAAGGCCCTCAACTCGGTAAGCTCAGAGGGTCTGGACTGCTCTGGCTCGTCAGGGTGTGAAGGAGTACCCCGAGTAGGTATCCGGCGTCGAGGAGGCATCCTGCCACAAGAAACCAAACATCAGCAACGAAACCCCACACGACCCAATCTGGCGAAAGTCAAAAGACATCCCCCTATTTCTGTAGCCTTATGTTGTCTGCAGCCAACATAAGGGTCCAACAGAAATAGACTATGTCGATCCCTCTTCACTCACAGGAAGAGTCAACTATAAAAATCACCGACTTTCGCAAAAGGTCACGTCACTCACGCCCTATCATCCTAGGGTCTGTCCAAAAGCCTAGGGTTTCCTAAGTCCCAACTGACCTATCCCTAAGCTCTGATACCAACTTAATCTGTCACGCCCCGGGTGTAAACCAGAACCCGGACCCGTCTACAGATCCGCCGTGCATGCGGTATTTCCCGCGTACACGAAGCGTCGGTAACCTGCTCAGATAAGAGATGATAATAGAAGAGCATAATAATCAGAGCTAAACTAAAACTACTGTATCTCAGACAGAAGCTGGAAGTAAATAAGGTACAATAGTGAAAATAAATACAGATATCTCTCCCAGCTCACCACAAATATATACCAACAGCTGGCAGAAGTCAGACCCAAAAAGAAATAATAAAAACTGTCTGAGAAGACCGGGTGACCAAAAACTCTAGCTATATCCCTCGGTGGCACGCTAACTAGTCCGCAATCCTCTTACCTCGCTCAGCTGCTGACGGCCCAGCAACTCCCACAGAGGACTCTGCAAAACAAGGGAAAAGAAAGAAATAAGAAAAGACAATGGGGGTAAGTACTACTATAAACAGTAGCCTCCCCTAGTGGGTAAAGCCTCAGCTCAGACATGCCCACTAGGTGGTCAGAGGCAAAAAGGGAAAGGAAAAGAAAGGGGGTGCAGATGAATGTGACAACTGATAAAATGCTATCCCTAATATGCCTCTACATGATAACCCAACAAAGATGGGAAAAGGATGCATCAGTATCAAGAAGCCTATCAAAACGACCCAATCTGACCGCTAGTGGACACTGGCACTGCGTACTCTGCCGCGACGGGTATGCCAGCCTACGCATAACACCGAAGCAAAAGGAGTCTCCAGGTGTCACGCCCCCGGGGGTTTTTGAGTCTTTTGAAGCGGAAAAACGTGTCTATATTTTTTTTTTCTTTTAATAAGGTGGCATATACTTCACCCCGGTGCGTGCCAGACCGCCACATACACGAATTCACTCCGTCCACGGACAGAGTCTCCTTCGTATATGTACGGCGTCTCACTACAACATATAAATCATTCATAAACATCATTCATCACACACCAACCAACAACCATGCAGTAGACATACATCATGTTCAGAGTTTAATCGTTTAATTAATGCACGTCATTTAAGCGGCGTCAAAGTTTGGAAAAGATAAAACCAGAGTTGTAAAACCCGTGCCCACACGGCACTTCCTTTTTGAGAAAACATTTTCGCAACCTTTATCTTATCATAAAACATGCCGCCATGTAAACACTACTGAAAGGATCATCACAGAAAACTACACCTCATCCACAGAGCTAACTAAAACATATCCACATATAAGGTGATCCACAAGCAACTAGAAATAGTATAAAGGGAAATGAGTCATAAATACGATAACCAAGAGTCCGACTACGATCCTCACGACGCAGTCCCACCGCCATCCCGGCTAACGCACCTAGGAATACCTGTCACGGAGTGGGTAAAGTCAGTGACAAACAAAGTAGATGTGTAACAATATCAAAAGGGATAAAACATACGAACGCGCCGATTACGCCATAACCTTTCGTTAAACACTTGCACATTAATTTACCCTGGGCACCATTCCCAGACCACTTGTCGGGGAGACTAAAGTCCCCCCTCGTGCACAAACACCTACTTGATGCTTTTACCTCTCACTCGCGGTGCTGGTGTGACACCTCAGCTGGCGCGAAGAGGTCCCCGCTTGCACCATTACCTTTACGGGGCACACGGGTCATAAAGGACCACTTTTCCGGAAAAGTACACCCATGCGGAGGCCAATCCGCCTGTGTACGTGCAGCATCCGAAACCGGATCGCCAAGATTGGCGTGTACTGGGCACCGCGACCGCAGCCGCACAATTATTAGATAATTAACAACAATTGAAAGGTTAAACTATTCATCTACTTTGTTAGGTAAATTAAGGAGTACTTTTAATGATGATAGATGCACTTACAGCACCGGTTGCACTCATCGCAACCGTACCCACCTTATTGGAGAGAAATCGGAACACCAATGTCCTTCGCGCTCTCCCGCTGTGTACCCGGACCTAAGAAAAGTCCGCACAGATAAACTATGGTCAAAACACACACTAACACCTTAAAACAGAAAAACCCCCACCTTACAATTTGACGGAATTTGTCCGGCATCGTTCGATGGTCAAACCGGACTACAACCCGCACCGCCGTCGCCGCCCGTCGGAGCCCCGCGCGGCTCGAACCCGCGCGGCGGGCTCCGCGGGCGGTGCCCGAGCGGCGCCCGCGCGGGCGGAGCCCCGCGCGGCGCCCGCGCGGGGCGGCCCGCGCGGCGCCCGCGCGGCGCCCGCGCGGCGCCCGCGCGGGTGCAAGCCCGCGCGGTGCCCGCGCGGGCGGAGCCCCGCGCGGCGCCCGCGCGGACGCGGGCCCGCGCGGACGCGGGCCCGCGCGGGTGCCCGCGCGGGTGGGGCCCCGCGCGGGTGCCCGCGCGGGTGGGGCCCCGCGCGGCGCACCGCGCGGTGCCCGCGCGGTGCCCGCGCGGGCCCGCGCGGCGCCCCGCGGGCGCCCGCACGGGCACGGCCCGCGCGGCGCCCCGCGCGCCGCGGGCGCCCGCGCGGCGGCCCGCGCGGCGGGGCCGCCCCGCGCGGCGCCCGCGCGGGTTGCCCGCGCGGCGCCGCGCGCGGGTTTGCCCGCGCGGCGCTCGCGCGGTCCCGTCGCGCCTTCACCGTTCGCGATTTTTATTTTTATTTTATTATATTTTACCTACGCCGTTCGCGGTCCTCCTCCGCCTTCGCCGTCCGGGTCCTTCCCGCCCTTGCCGTCCGCGTCGCGACGACGGGGACGGCGTCGGTGGCGGGGACGACGGGGGAGTCCAGAACTAACAACAAAAATAGATAGGAAAAATCCAAATAATTTTCTAAAAATTATTTGCTCACCGAGGATCGTTGGGAAGGTCGCCCGGTCTCACTTTTTGCCTTCGGGTCGGCGTTTGGGGCGATCGGCTCCTCCCCTTTTTCCTTCTCCTTTCCTCCGGTTGGGGTTTCGGCACGTACGAAAGAGGAGGGTTTGAGGAGGCGGAAAATCGAAATAGGGTTTCGCTCGGTGAGCGGGGAAATAAATAATCCCTGTTATGGATATATCCAATTTGTAAGTCCGCACCGTCAAAAACCCCTTTCGGGTGTTTTGACTCTGATTAATTAATTCGTTAATTAATTAATCCCTACCGATAACCCTATTAGTTAATTGTTTGATTATTATCCTCACCGTCGATCCCCATATTTAATCGTTTGATTTCTTTATTTACGTACGTAGGAAACCCATAATTCCCCGTTTCTGTTTCTCAAGAAAATATCCGACTGACGGGATATTTCTCACCTTTAAATCCTGACCACCGATTATTTGATTACCTTTATCAATTAATCTTGGGGAATCAAATTCCCAATTGGATTCAAATTACCCGGATATTTGAATCTTTAATATCCAAATCCCAGTCGCCGATTATTTAACCACCTTTATTAAATAATCAAGGGAAATCAAATTCCCAACTTAAATATCCGGACTTTATCTCTTATCCAATCCACGAGATAAAATCCCACCAATTTAAATCCCTTAATAAAATATCCTGATTTTTATCTCTTATCTAATCACGAGATAAGAATCCCACCAATTTAAATCCCTTAAATTAATTCGTACGTAGGAGGATTTAAATTCCGTCACCGGATAATTAATTAATTAATTAATTATCCTTACGAGATAACCCACCTTATCTATTACGGGTGCAAGATATTTTGCACGGTTTTCGATGCGTGACTAACTACCGCATCGCTAAGGGTCCCGTTCCGGGAGATCCCGGTATCGGATTTCGAATCCGATCACGCCGTCGGTCATCGCTTTTCGCGCTCTATCGCAGGAAAATACACACACCCTGCCCGGCCGACTTTTCAAAATTAAATAAATTTTATTTCGCTTAAGGCCTAAGCGATTACATGTGAGTTCGAAAATACCCCGAAGGGTCGGGTCACTACACCACTCACACTTTATAAAAAGTTTCGTCCCGAAACTTAAACTCAAACCTCACTTAATCAATTCGGGAAAACATTCCTTCATCTTTGATTCCAGTTCCCACGTCGCCTCGCGCTCTTCGTGGTTGCTCCACTGGACTTTCACATAGGGGATCGTTCGGTTGCGTAGCTTCTTGTCCTCTCTCGCCAAAATCCGCACCGGTGTCTCCTCGACGCTCAAGTCCTCGCGTAGCTCAATGGTGGAGGCGTCCAAGGCATGAGAGGGGTCTGCCAGGTACTTCCGGAGCATCGAAACGTGGAACACGTTGTGGACTCGTTCGAGGTTCGGGGGCAGGGCCAACCGGTACGCCACCGGTCCCACGCGCTCCAGAATCTCGAACGGCCCCACGTATCTGGGGCTCAACTTCCCCTTAATGCCGAAGCGTCGGTTCCCTTTGGAGGGTGAAACCCGGAGCAGAACATGCTCGCCCACCATGAACTCTAAATCTCGGCGTCTGTTATCTGCATAACTCTTCTGTCTGCTTTGGGCGGTCAGCAGCCTTTGTTTAATCAAACGCACCTTCGCTTCGGTCTCCTCCACTAGATCTGGGCCCAGAAACTTTCGCTCACCTAAGTCATCCCAACAAATCGGAGACCGACAGCGGCGCCCGTACAGGGCCTCGTACGGCGCCATCTGAATACTGGCCTGGTAACTGTTGTTGTAGGCAAATTCCACCAGGGGCAGACACCGTGCCCACCCTTCGCCCAAGTCCAGAACGCACGCTCGAAGCATGTCTTCCACGATCTGTATCACCCGCTCCGATTGCCCATCGGTTTGCGGATGAAAAGCTGTGCTGAAGTGCAACTTGGTCCCCATCGCTTGTTGCAAACTTCGCCAAAAGTTCGACACAAAACGCGTGTCTCTGTCCGACGTGATGGATGTCGGTACACCGTGCAACCTCACTATCTCATCGAGGTACGTTTGCGCCAGTCGTTCCCGGGTCCACGTCGTGTGTATGGGCAAAAAGTGGGCCGATTTCGTCAAACGGTCCACGACCACCCATATCGCATCGTGTCCCTGCGGCGACCGCGGAAAACCGGTCACAAAATCCATGGTGATCATGTCCCATTTCCACTCGGGTACCGGTAAAGGTTGCAATTTTCCCGCCGGCCGTTGATGTTCGGCCTTTACCCGTTGGCACACTAAGCAGTGAGCCACGAATCGGGTCACGTCCTCCTTCATTTTGGGCCACCAGAAGGTTTGCTTGACGTCCTTGTACATCTTGGTTCCTCCGGGATGCGCCGCATACGGGGCAGTGTGCGCCTCCCGTAGGATTTCTTCCTTGAGTTCCGGCAGGTCCGGTACGCAGATTCGTCCGCGAAAACGTATTGCATCGTCGGAGCTCACCACGAAATCACCTTCCTGGTTGGCGGTTATTCTACTCCGTACCAGCTGGAGCTGACCATCAGTCGATTGGCCCTCGAGAATCCTGTCCAGCAGAGTAGGTCTGACTACCAGCGTCAGAAGTTGGGCGACTGTCCCCGCAGGTACCACTTCTAGTCTCAATCGCGAGAACTCCGCAACTAGACTATCCTGCTGTGTAATTGCGCTTACATCGGCCTCCGCGGCCTGTCCTCTGCGACTCAGGGCGTCGGCCACCACGTTGGCCTTCCCCGGGTGATAGTGGATCGTCAGATCGTAATCCTTTAACAGCTCAAGCCACCGTCTTTGTCGCAGATTTAGCTCCCTTTGGGTGAAAAGGTACTTGAGGCTCTTATGATCTGAGTACACATTACAGTGTGCCCCGTACAGGTAGTGCCTCCAGAGCTTGAGCACAAACACCACCGCTGCGAGTTCCAAATCATGCACGGGGTAGTTCCGCTCGTACTCCTTGAGCTGCCTAGATGCATAGGCTATAACCTTTCCCCGTTGCATGAGTACTCCACCCAATCCATTTCGCGATGCGTCGCAATAAACTTCATAGTCCTCCCCAGGCTCTGGCAGGGCGAGGATCGGGGCTCGCGTCAACCTGTCCTTGAGCTCTTCGAAGCTTCTTTGACACTTGTCCGTCCAGGCAAACTTCTCCCCCTTTTTCGTCAAGCGGGTTAAGGGGGTGGCTATCTTGGAGAAGCCCTCCACAAAGCGCCGGTAGTACCCGGCTAATCCCAGGAAGCTCCGAATCTCCGTCACCGTCGTCGGTTGGGGCCAGTCCGTCACCGAATCTATCTTCTTTGGGTCCACCGCGACTCCAGCCGCCGAGATCACATGCCCCAAGAAACCGACCTCACGGAGCCAAAACTCACACTTTTTGAGTTTGGCGTAGAGTTTCTGTTCCCGAAGGGTCTGGAGGACTGTGCGCAGGTGTTCTTCATGTTCCTCATCGGTACGGGAGTAGATGAGGATATCATCAATGAAGACCACCACGAATAGGTCCAGGAAGGGTTTGAATACCCTGTTCATCATATCCATAAACACCGCCGGGGCATTAGTGAGCCCGAATGGCATTACCGTAAACTCGTAATGGCCATAGCGAGTACGGAAGGCCGTTTTGGGGATGTCTTCCCCCTTGACTCGGACCTGATGATAACCCGACTGCAGGTCGATCTTTGAGAACACCGTCGCCCCCCGTAACTGGTCGAAGAGGTCATCGATCCTTGGAAGGGGGTACTTATTCTTGATCGTCACCTTATTTATCTCCCGGTAATCGATACACAATCGGAGACTTCCGTCCTTCTTCCTCACAAACAGGACGGGCGCGCCCCAGGGTGACGCGCTTGGTCTGATGAATCCTTTGTCCAGAAGGTCCTCCAACTGTGCCTTGAGTTCCTTCAGCTCCGCAAAGGCCATCCGATACGGTGCCTTGGTGATGGGCTTGGTGCCGGGGAGAAGTTCAATTGGGAAGTCAACCTCTCGTTCCGGCGGCATTCCGGGAAGCTCTGCCGGGAACACATCCGGGAATTCCCTTACTACGGGAATTTCCGTGGGTGAGGGGACGGGTCGGGTGGCTAGATCTACCGAGGCTAGATAGGCCACGCACCCGCCCTCCATCAATTTCCTAGCCCGTGACGCGGAGATGACGGCTAGAAAGGACGTGCTCTTGCACGCCAAGTACACGTTTTCTGGGAACCCCGGCTTCTGTAGTTGCACCTGTCGCTTCTCGCAGTCGATGACCGCCTGATACTCGGCGAGCCAGTCCATGCCCAAGACCACGTCGTATTCTTTTAACGGTATGACTACCAGATCCCAGGGGCACGACAACCTTCCCAGCCTTATTGGACATGAGGTTACTAGGCCAGTTGCCGTGATGGGCCCCCCAGGGGTCTGGACGGTCATTAAGACATCCAAAGGACTACTTTCTAACTGATGAGTTTGCGCAAAGGAACGGGAAATAAAGGAGCGAGTCGCCCCGGTGTCAAACAGAGTTCGAGCTCGAAAGTTTGAGACGGAGGTAATACCTGCTACCACTTCCTCTGGCGGTACCGCCCCGTGCTGGTCCATGGTGTAGAGTCTCCCTCCGGGTTGCGACCGCGACTCCCCTCCTGTTTTTGGCGCCGGTGGGTGTAAAGAGGCTCCCGTAGGGGCTCTACCCCGCCCTGGTGCCTGTGCCGTTGGAGTGGATGCTGCGGAAGAGGCCGCTCCAGGGTTCAGGGGACAGTTGTATCGAAGATGTCCCTGTTTGCCGCAGCGGTAGCAGTGATCTTGTTTCTTGGGACATTCCGTCACCGGATGCGGCCCTCCGCAAATAACGCACGGCTTGGTGGTCGGTCGAGGCTTCCCGGCCGGCGCACTCCTGTTTCCCTGTTGCGTCTTAGGATATTTCGGGGGTCGGCTCCCGCCAGGAGGGCCCCCTCCCGGGTAAGTCTGAGTTCGCTTCTTTTCCCGGTTATTCTCCGACCCCTCACGTCGAGCTCGAGTTATAGCGAACCCCCGCTCCACGATGGTGGCTCTGTCCACCACCTCTCGGAATGTGCGTAGGTCCGCTGCCTGCACCATCTCGAAGATGTCACTTCGCAGTCCGTCAACGAAGAGACGGGCCTTGTGAGGTTCGTCCCGTATGGCGAACGGGACACAATTGACCAACCTCACAAACTCCCTTTGATACTCCACGACCGAGCGGCTTCCCTGCCTAATGTTCTTCAAATCGTCCTCCAGTTGCCGCTTGACGCTATCGGAGAAGAACGCGCCAAAGAGCTCTTCTCTAAAGGCCGACCATGTCGGCAGCGGATCGTTGGAGGCGGGGTCCGGGCGCACCGTCTTCCACCAGATGCGAGCGTTCCCTTCCAAAAAGTGGACAGCCAGTGGAACCCGCTCTTGTTCATCCATCATTAAATCCTCGAAAAGCTTTTCCATGGTATCCACCCACTTCTCAACGACCCACGGGTCGGTCGTTTCTCCCTCGAAGGTGGGTGGGTCATGCTTCTTGAACGCGGCCAGATTCGTCCTGATCTTCTCCCGCGTCGCTTGCCGCTCCGCGGCTCCTCCTGCGGTGGCGGATCCCCCAGGAGTAGGGGTCATCCCTGCCTCCCCCGTTGCCATTCCCAACACGGGCCCCGAAGTCGTTGGGGTGGGCACTTCCCTTGGGGCTGGGGGCTGCTCCGTCGTCGTGACGCCCGCCCCGTGGGGCCCCGTAGTGGGCGCCGTGGTTTCGGGCGGAGGGGTTGGTTGACGTTCGGTGGCTGCGGTAGCCTGTCGTTGCGTCAGCTGACGAACCTGCTCCGTCAGCGTTGCTAACTGCCCGGCCATGTCCCGCAGCTGTTGCCGGAGAGTCTGGTTTTCTGCGGCGGCCATGGCCGCTCCGTCCACGTCTGCATTTTCAGTAGACGACCTGGTCCGTGCCATTGCTTGCTGTCACCAAAGAAACCATGTCAACCCTATGGTCACAACCCTAGTCCACCGTTTCACAACTACGCCTATATTACGTTCCCGTTTTCCCGTACTCTCACGTACTACCCCTACACCTTGGTTATCTCATTTCCAATTTGCTTGTGGCACCTTGCACTGTGGATGTAAACTATGTCTACTATGGTTGTGGTTGTATTCTCTCTGATACCATTTAATCTGTCACGCCCCCGGGGGTTTTTGAGTCTTTTGAAGCGGAAAAACGTGTCTATATTTTTTTTTTTCTTTTAATAAGGTGGCATATACTTCACCCCGGTGCGTGCCAGACCGCCACATACACGAATTCACTCCGTCCACGGACAGAGTCTCCTTCGTATATGTACGGCGTCTCACTACAACATATAAATCATTCATAAACATCATACATCACACACCAACCAACAACCATGCAGTAGACATACATCATATTCAGAGTTTAATCGTTTAATTAATGCACGTCATTTAAGCGGCGTCAAAGTTTGGAAAAGATAAAACCAGAGTTGTAAAACCCGTGCCCACACGGCACTTCCTTTTTGAGAAAACATTTTCGCAACCTTTATCTTATCATAAAATATGCCGCCATGTAAACACTACTGAAAGGATCATCACAGAAAACTACACCTCATCCACAGAGCTAACTAAAACATATCCACATATAAGGTGATCCACAAGCAACTAGAAATAGTATAAAGGGAAATGAGTCATAAATACGATAACCAAGAGTCCGACTACGATCCTCACGACGCAGTCCCACCGCCATCCCGGCTAACGCACCTAGGAATACCTGTCACGGAGTGGGTAAAGTCAGTGACAAACAAAGTAGATGTGTAACAATATCAAAAGGGATAAAACATACGAACGCGCCGATTACGCCATAACCTTTCGTTAAACACTTGCACATTAATTTACCCTGGGCACCATTCCCAGACCACTTGTCGGGGAGACTAAAGTCCCCCCCTCGTGCACAAACACCTACTTGATGCTTTTACCTCTCACTCGCGGTGCTGGTGTGACACCTCAGCTGGCGCGAAGAGGTCCCCGCTTGCACCATTACCTTTACGGGGCACACGGGTCATAAAGGACCACTTTTCCGGAAAAGTACACCCATGCGGAGGCCAATCCGCCTGTGTACGTGCAGCATCCGAAACCGGATCGCCAAGATTGGCGTGTACTGGGCACCGCGACCGCAGCCGCACAATTATTAGATAATTAACAACAATTGAAAGGTTAAACTATTCATCTACTTTGTTAGGTAAATTAAGGAGTACTTTTAATGATGATAGATGCACTTACAGCACCGGTTGCACTCATCGCAACCGTACCCACCTTATTGGAGAGAAATCGGAACACCAATGTCCTTCGCGCTCTCCCGCTGTGTACCCGGACCTAAGAAAAGTCCGCACAGATAAACTATGGTCAAAACACACACTAACACCTTAAAACAGAAAAACCCCCACCTTACAATTTGACGGAATTTGTCCGGCATCGTTCGATGGTCAAACCGGACTACAACCCGCACCGCCGTCGCCGCCCGTCGGAGCCCCGCGCGGCTCGAACCCGCGCGGCGGGCTCCGCGGGCGGTGCCCGAGCGGCGCCCGCGCGCGCCCGCGCGGGCGAGCCCCGCGCGGCGCCCGCGCGGGTGCGGGCCCGCGCGGCGCCCGCGCGGCGCCCGCGCGGGTGCAAGCCCGCGCGGTGCCCGCGCGGGCGGAGCCCCGCGCGGCGCCCGCGCGGACGCGGGCCCGCGCGGGTGCCCGCGCGGGTGGGGCCCCGCGCGGCGCACCGCGCGGTGCCCGCGCGCGGCGGTGCCCGCGCGGGCCGCGCGGGGCGCGGGCCGCCGCGGGCACGGCCCGCGCGGCGCCCACGCGGGGCGCCCGCGCGGCGGCCGCGCGGCGGGGCCGCCCCGCGCGGCGCCCGCGCGGGTTGCCCGCGCGGCGCCGCGCGCGGGTTTGCCCGCGCGGCGCTCGCGCGGTCCCGTCGCGCCTTCACCGTTCGCGATTTTTATTTTTATTTTATTATATTTTACCTACGCCGTTCGCGGTCCTCCTCCGCCTTCGCCGTCCGGGTCCTTCCCGCCCTTGCCGTCCGCGTCGCGACGACGGGGACGGCGTCGGTGGCGGGGACGACGGGGGAGTCCAGAACTAACAACAAAAATAGATAGGAAAAATCCAAATAATTTTCTAAAAATTATTTGCTCACCGAGGATCGTTGGGAAGGTCGCCCGGTCTCACTTTTTGCCTTCGGGTCGGCGTTTGGGGCGATCGGCTCCTCCCCTTTTTCCTTCTCCTTTCCTCCGGTTGGGGTTTCGGCACGTACGAAAGAGGAGGGTTTGAGGAGGCGGAAAATCGAAATAGGGTTTCGCTCGGTGAGCGGGGAAATAAATAATCCCTGTTATGGATATATCCAATTTGTAAGTCCGCACCGTCAAAAACCCCTTTCGGGTGTTTTGACTCTGATTAATTAATTCGTTAATTAATTAATCCCTACCGATAACCCTATTAGTTAATTGTTTGATTATTATCCTCACCGTCGATCCCCATATTTAATCGTTTGATTTCTTTATTTACGTACGTAGGAAACCCATAATTCCCCGTTTCTGTTTCTCAAGAAAATATCCGACTGACGGGATATTTCTCACCTTTAAATCCTGACCACCGATTATTTGATTACCTTTATCAATTAATCTTGGGGAATCAAATTCCCAATTGGATTCAAATTACCCGGATATTTGAATCTTTAATATCCAAATCCCAGTCGCCGATTATTTAACCACCTTTATTAAATAATCAAGGGAAATCAAATTCCCAACTTAAATATCCGGACTTTATCTCTTATCCAATCCACGAGATAAAATCCCACCAATTTAAATCCCTTAATAAAATATCCTGATTTTTATCTCTTATCTAATCACGAGATAAGAATCCCACCAATTTAAATCCCTTAAATAAATTCGTACGTAGGAGGATTTAAATTCCGTCACCGGATAATTAATTAATTAATTAATTATCCTTACGAGATAACCCACCTTATCTATTACGGGTGCAAGATATTTTGCACGGTTTTCGATGCGTGACTAACTACCGCATCGCTAAGGGTCCCGTTCCGGGAGATCCCGGTATCGGATTTCGAATCCGATCACGCCGTCGGTCATCGCTTTTCGCGCTCTATCGCAGGAAAATACACACACCCTGCCCGGCCGACTTTTCAAAATTAAATAAATTTTATTTCGCTTAAGGCCTAAGCGATTACATGTGAGTTCGAAAATACCCCGAAGGGTCGGGTCACTACACCAGGACTCAAAGTCTGTCTGCCGCGCACTCCGGAGTGGCACTCGTGGGGAGCGACCCACACGAGGAAAGTAAGTAACCACAAGTAACCTGATATAGCAGGACTGGATCAAGACTCAATGAAGTGGGAAAAACCCTCCACAAAAGAAAGCCCGATCCCCATCACCCAATCTGATGCAATAGTACAACCCGGTCAACCACCTGCAAGATCCGTGGTTGCCGCAATACCCTGTCATAAAGCCCAGCCTGTCCCAAATCTCCAGCACCTGACTACACTATCCAACCCCCGCTCGAACTCGAGCACTATGCCTCAAGTCTAGATAATAGGAGAAAGAAGGAATAAAACATGGTTTCTCCTAAGTCAAGTCCCAAAAATAGTGTAGCAGTAAAAAGATGACTAAGCCAAGTGACCAGTTCAAACATGCATTGTTCCAATATTTTGTCCATTTTCCAAGAATAATCAGTTTAGAGTGACATAAGCTAAGGTGACAGTCTCATGTGAATAATCATCAATTTTGCAGTCCTCAATTTTATTATTTCGCCCCTAAACATGCAGTCCAGAATAAATGAGTGACTAAATAAATAATCATGCTACCAGCAATTTCAACAAGGATCATTTAACCATTAACTTGTTCCCTAGAGCATGCAAGGCTATCAACAAATAGTTTAACATCAATAACATGGGAACACTCTGATGTTCCTAGTGGGCATATCAAAGGAGAGAAGTACAACAACCACCCACCTGAAGTGCTAACTGTCCAAGTCCCAAATGCTGAAAATACCAGATAAATCAACTCTCCTGCTCCAATAAGTTCAGCACACCCAAAACACTCCTGGCACAATACAAAGTCCACTAAAAAACACTTAAGTTCCCAAACATTGCTCTTATAAACACATACAACATCTGTCCCAAAACTGCAAAATTTTCACCTGCAGAAAGTGCCCAGAAATTTCCTAGAAAAATATCACGGCGATCCTCGCGTCGATAGCTTCGCAACGGTAGCTTGCACGCCCAAATCTAAGTTCGGTAAGTCAAGATATAAATTCGGTAAGGTGGTACACTCATACAAAAATCTGTGCTAAAAACTGTACACTGTTCACAGAGAAAACAGGGATTTTCACCTCGAAATAAATCTCAGGAAATTCCAAGAAAAATACGAGCGCGTTCCTTGCGATCTGTGGATGAAAAAGTTGTATAAACCGTTTCCGTCTGACGCTCGTGCGCGAAGATATGGCCAAAACACTCTGCCGCTGTCACAAAATCCACATAGAAAAAGGGGTCACTGTGTTGCCTCGGGATCCATGCCAAAACCTCGAAACGGGAAGGTGCGATCAAAACAAAAGATGAACCCTACCTCTTTGGAGTCTGCCAGCGCAAGAATCACAGCAAAAGGACCTCGGGGTAGCCCAGGGGAGTCCAAACAATGCCGTTGCGACGAAGGAGAACGCAGGAAATGCAACGTCGCGCCGCGCTGTAAAATCCAGAACCTCGGGATGCGTCCTCCTAAAATCCTAAAACTCTGCAGGAAGATCAAGGATTAAGAGAGGAACAAGTCTTCTTAAGTTTGCTCGGGCAGATGGTGCGTGGGCTGAGAGAAAAGAGCCAAAGAAGAAGGCTCGGGTGCTATTTATAGGCAGCAGAAAACAATTGGAAAATTCCCATTTTGTCCGAAGTTTCGGGCGCCCGGAAATTTTCCGGGCGCGCACAGTGCGGCCCGGCCCACAACTTTCGGGCGCGCACAGTGCGCCAGCCCAAAACCGCGCCGTCGGAGGATCCAGGCTTCGTCCGACCCGCCTCAGGGCCGCCACGTGTCGCCCCGAACAGGCGGCAGCCATGCAAGCCCGCGGAGAGCGCCACGTGTCCCTGCCCGCAGTCAACGCGGTAGGTGGCGCCCGCGAATCAGCGGGCGCCACGTGGCGCTGCCCACGTCCCCGCGGCCTGCCACGCGTACGGCCACCTGCCCCCGCCTGCGCCCGACCTGCCCCGCGCGCTGCGTGGACCGCGCACGTGCGATGCGCCCGCCAATGGGGGCTCGCCACGTGGCGCGCCCCCGGTCCACGCCTCCCCGCGCGCTCCCGTGGACGAGAGCGCGCGTGGGCCGCCCAATCAGGCGCTGCCACGTGGACACCCGCCGGTCCACGCGCCCCGCGGTGCACCCCGGCCCATTCCCCTGCGCTCCGTGGACCCAGCCGCGTGCGCCGCCAATCAGGGCTGCCACGTGGCACCCCCGCCGGTCCACGGCTCCCCCATGCACCAGAAATCCAGTAAATTTCGGGAGTCCGTTTTTGGGCATCCGGACTCAGAATTTAACAAGCAAATAGCCGTTTTCAACGCGTTGTTCCGCGCTGAATCCAAATCCCCCTCCGTTTGGCCTAAAACCTTTTCTAAAATTCGGCAAAAGCAGCCGAAGGCCA
>JAQOTM010000334.1:0-49032 GCA_029168755.2 Tillandsia fasciculata | reverse complement strand
AAAGCCATCTCCCAACCTCCCAGGCTGTGCATCCCGCCCTGAAAATCTGGGCGGGTCCCCGCTGAACAAACTTGGAGAGTTTGTCAGCAATGTCCTGCTCCTCCTCCGCAGTCAAAAGCTGAATGGCTCCTGGAGCCCCGCTACTAGAAGATGGCGCCGACGGCACAGAAGGTGCAACAGGAGGCACAGGGGCCTCAGGAACAGCCGGGGGGGTGGTGCCTCTCTCTGGGCAAGCAGCTGGTCAATCCTCTGCTCCTGGCGGCGCTGTCCCTCCGCCAACTGGGCCACCAAGGCCCTCAACTCGGTAAGCTAGAGGGTCTGGACTGCTCTGGCTCGTCAGGGTGTGAAGGAGTACCCCGAGTAGGTATCCGGCGTCGAGGAGGCATCCTGCCACAAGAAACCAAACATCAGCAACGAAACCCCACACGACCCAATCTGGCGAAAGTCAAAAGACATCCCCCTATTTCTGTAGCCTTATGTTGTCTGCAGCCAACATAAGGGTCCAACAGAAATAGACTATGTCGATCCCTCTTCACTCACAGGAAGAGTCAACTATAAAAATCACTGACTTTCGCAAAAGGTCACGTCACTCACGCCCTATCATCCTAGGGTCTGTCCAAAAGCCTAGGATTCCCTAAGTCCCAACTGACCTATCCCTAAGCTCTGATACCAACTTAATCTGTCACGTCCCGGGTGTAAACCAGAACCCAGACCCGTCTACAGATCCGCCGTGCATGCGGTATTTCCCGCGTACACGAAGCGTCGGTAACCTTCTCAGATAAGAGATGATAATAGAAGAGCATAATAATCAGAGCTAAACTAAAACTACTGTATCTCAGACAGAAGCTGGAAGTAAATAAGGTACAATAGTGAAAATAAATACAGATATCTCTCCCAGTTCACCACAAATATATACCAACAGCTGGCAGAAGCCAGACCCAAAAAGAAATAATAAAAACTGTCTGAGAAGACCGGGTGACCAAAAACTCTAGCTATATCCCTCGGTGGCACGCTAACTAGTCCGCAATCCTCTTACCTCGCTCAGCTGCTGACGGCCCAGCAACTCCCACAGAGGACCCTGCAAAACAAGGGGAAAGAAAGAAACAAGAAAAGACAATGGGGGTAAGTACTACTATAAACAGTAGCCTCCCCTAGTGGGTAAAGCCTCAGCTCAGACATGCCCACTAGGTGGTCAGAGGCAAAAAGGGAAAGGAAAAGAAAGGGGGTGCAGATGAATGTGACAACTGATAAAATGCTATCCCTAATATGCCTCTACATGATAACCCAACAAAGATGGGAAAAGGATGCATCAGTATCAAGAAGCCTATCAAAACGACCCAATCTGACCGCTAGTGGACACTGGCACTGCGTACTCTGCCGCGACGGGTATGCCAGCATCCTACGCATAACACGAAGCAAAAGGAGTCTCCGGTGTCACGTCACGCCCCCGGGGGTTTTTGAGTCTTTTGAAGCAAAAAAACGTGTCTATATTTTTTTTTTTCTTTTAATAAGGTGGCATATACTTCACCCCGGTGCGTGCCAGACCGCCACATACACGAATTCACTCCGTCCACGGACAGAGTCTCCTTCGTATATGTACGGCGTCTCACTACAACATATAAATCATTCATAAACATCATTCATCACACACCAACCAACAACCATGCAGTAGACATACATCATGTTCAGAGTTTAATCGTTTAATTAATGCACGTCATTTAAGCGGCGTCAAAGTTTGGAAAAGATAAAACCAGAGTTGTAAAACCCGTGCCCACACGGCACTTCCTTTTGAGAAAACATTTTCGCAACCT
Organism: Tillandsia fasciculata; assembly: GCA_029168755.2. Lineage (NCBI taxonomy): Eukaryota > Viridiplantae > Streptophyta > Magnoliopsida > Poales > Bromeliaceae > Tillandsia > Tillandsia fasciculata. Next base: position 47,221 of record JAQOTM010000334.1, on the reverse strand, counting down.
TTATCTTATCATAAAACATGCCGCCATGTAAACACTACTGAAAGGATCATCACAGAAAACTACACCTCATCCACAGAGCTAACTAAAACATATCCACATATAAGGTGATCCACAAGCAACTAGAAATAGTATAAAGGGAAATGAGTCATAAATACGATAACCAAGAGTCCGACTACGATCCTCACGACGCAGTCCCACCGCCATCCCGGCTAACGCACCTAGGAATACCTGTCACGGAGTGGGTAAAGTCAGTGACAAACAAAGTAGATGTGTAACAATATCAAAAGGGATAAAACATACGAACGCGCCGATTACGCCATAACCTTTCGTTAAACACTTGCACATTAATTTACCCTGGGCACCATTCCCAGACCACTTGTCGGGGAGACTAAAGTCCCCCCCTCGTGCACAAACACCTACTTGATGCTTTTACCTCTCACTCGCGGTGCTGGTGTGACACCTCAGCTGGCGCGAAGAGGTCCCCGCTTGCACCATTACCTTTACGGGGCACACGGGTCATAAAGGACCACTTTTCCGGAAAAGTACACCCATGCGGAGGCCAATCCGCCTGTGTACGTGCAGCATCCGAAACCGGATCGCCAAGATTGGCGTGTACTGGGCACCGCGACCGCAGCCGCACAATTATTAGATAATTAACAACAATTGAAAGGTTAAACTATTCATCTACTTTGTTAGGTAAATTAAGGAGTACTTTTAATGATGATAGATGCACTTACAGCACCGGTTGCACTCATCGCAACCGTACCCACCTTATTGGAGAGAAATCGGAACACCAATGTCCTTCGCGCTCTCCCGCTGTGTACCCGGACCTAAGAAAAGTCCGCACAGATAAACTATGGTCAAAACACACACTAACACCTTAAAACAGAAAAACCCCCACCTTACAATTTGACGGAATTTGTCCGGCATCGTTCGATGGTCAAACCGGACTACAACCCGCACCGCCGTCGCCGCCCGTCGGAGCCCCGCGCGGCTCGAACCGCGCGGCGGGCTCCGCGGGCGGGCCCGAGCGGCGCCCCGCGGGCGGCGCCCGCGCGGGCGCCCCCGCGGGGGGGCCCGCGCGGCGCCCGCGCGGCGCCGCGCGGCGCCCGCGCGGGTGCGCCCGCGCGGTGCCGCGCGGGCGGAGCCCGCGCGGCGCCCGCGCGGGCGCGGCCCGCGCGGGCCCGCCCGGCGCGGGCCCGCGCGGGTGCCCGCGCGGGTGGGCCCCGCGCGGGTGCCCGCGCGGGTGGGGCCCCGCGCGGTGCACCGCGCGGTGCCCGCGCGGTGCCCGCGCGGCCCGCGCGCGCGCCGCGGGCGCGCACGGGCACGGCCCGCGCGGCGCCCACGGGGGCGCCGCGCGCGGCCGCCGGCGGCCCGCGCGGCGGGGGCCGCCCCGCGCGGCGCCCGCGCGGGTTGCCCGCGCGGCGCCGCGCGCGGGTTTGCCGCGCGGCGCTCGCGCGGTCCCGTCGCGCCTTCACCGTTCGCGATTTTTATTTTTATTTTATTATATTTTACCTACGCCGTTCGCGGTCCTCCTCCGCCTTCGCCGTCCGGGTCCTTCCCGCCCTTGCCGTCCGCGTCGCGACGACGGGGACGGCGTCGGTGGCGGGGACGACGGGGGAGTCCAGAACTAACAACAAAAATAGATAGGAAAAATCCAAATAATTTTCTAAAAATTATTTGCTCACCGAGGATCGTTGGGAAGGTCGCCCGGTCTCACTTTTTGCCTTCGGGTCGGCGTTTGGGGCGATCGGCTCCTCCCCTTTTTCCTTCTCCTTTCCTCCGGTTGGGGTTTCGGCACGTACGAAAGAGGAGGGTTTGAGGAGGCGGAAAATCGAAATAGGGTTTCGCTCGGTGAGCGGGGAAATAAATAATCCCTGTTATGGATATATCCAATTTGTAAGTCCGCACCGTCAAAAACCCCTTTCGGGTGTTTTGACTCTGATTAATTAATTCGTTAATTAATTAATCCCTACCGATAACCCTATTAGTTAATTGTTTGATTATTATCCTCACCGTCGATCCCCATATTTAATCGTTTGATTTCTTTATTTACGTACGTAGGAAACCCATAATTCCCCGTTTCTGTTTCTCAAGAAAATATCCGACTGACGGGATATTTCTCACCTTTAAATCCTGACCACCGATTATTTGATTACCTTTATCAATTAATCTTGGGGAATCAAATTCCCAATTGGATTCAAATTACCCGGATATTTGAATCTTTAATATCCAAATCCCAGTCGCCGATTATTTAACCACCTTTATTAAATAATCAAGGGAAATCAAATTCCCAACTTAAATATCCGGACTTTATCTCTTATCCAATCCACGAGATAAAATCCCACCAATTTAAATCCCTTAATAAAATATCCTGATTTTTATCTCTTATCTAATCACGAGATAAGAATCCCACCAATTTAAATCCCTTAAATAAATTCGTACGTAGGAGGATTTAAATTCCGTCACCGGATAATTAATTAATTAATTAATTATCCTTACGAGATAACCCACCTTATCTATTACGGGTGCAAGATATTTTGCACGGTTTTCGATGCGTGACTAACTACCGCATCGCTAAGGGTCCCGTTCCGGGAGATCCCGGTATCGGATTTCGAATCCGATCACGCCGTCGGTCATCGCTTTTCGCGCTCTATCGCAGGAAAATACACACACCCTGCCCGGCCGACTTTTCAAAATTAAATAAATTTTATTTCGCTTAAGGCCTAAGCGATTACATGTGAGTTCGAAAATACCCCGAAGGGTCGGGTCACTACACCACTCACACTTTATAAAAAGTTTCGTCCCGAAACTTAAACTCAAACCTCACTTAATCAATTCGGGAAAACATTCCTTCATCTTTGATTCCAGTTCCCACGTCGCCTCGCGCTCTTCGTGGTTGCTCCACTGGACTTTCACATAGGGGATCGTTCGGTTGCGTAGCTTCTTGTCCTCTCTCGCCAAAATCCGCACCGGTGTCTCCTCGACGCTCAAGTCCTCGCGTAGCTCAATGGTGGAGGCGTCCAAGGCATGAGAGGGGTCTGCCAGGTACTTCCGGAGCATCGAAACGTGGAACACGTTGTGGACTCGTTCGAGGTTCGGGGGCAGGGCCAACCGGTACGCCACCGGTCCCACGCGCTCCAGAATCTCGAACGGCCCCACGTATCTGGGGCTCAACTTCCCCTTAATGCCGAAGCGTCGGTTCCCTTTGGAGGGTGAAACCCGGAGCAGAACATGCTCGCCCACCATGAACTCTAAATCTCGGCGTCTGTTATCTGCATAACTCTTCTGTCTGCTTTGGGCGGTCAGCAGCCTTTGTTTAATCAAACGCACCTTCGCTTCGGTCTCCTCCACTAGATCTGGGCCCAGAAACTTTCGCTCACCTAAGTCATCCCAACAAATCGGAGACCGACAGCGGCGCCCGTACAGGGCCTCGTACGGCGCCATCTGAATACTGGCCTGGTAACTGTTGTTGTAGGCAAATTCCACCAGGGGCAGACACCGTGCCCACCCTTCGCCCAAGTCCAGAACGCACGCTCGAAGCATGTCTTCCACGATCTGTATCACCCGCTCCGATTGCCCATCGGTTTGCGGATGAAAAGCTGTGCTGAAGTGCAACTTGGTCCCCATCGCTTGTTGCAAACTTCGCCAAAAGTTCGACACAAAACGCGTGTCTCTGTCCGACGTGATGGATGTCGGTACACCGTGCAACCTCACTATCTCATCGAGGTACGTTTGCGCCAGTCGTTCCCGGGTCCACGTCGTGTGTATGGGCAAAAAGTGGGCCGATTTCGTCAAACGGTCCACGACCACCCATATCGCATCGTGTCCCTGCGGCGACCGCGGAAAACCGGTCACAAAATCCATGGTGATCATGTCCCATTTCCACTCGGGTACCGGTAAAGGTTGCAATTTTCCCGCCGGCCGTTGATGTTCGGCCTTTACCCGTTGGCACACTAAGCAGTGAGCCACGAATCGGGTCACGTCCTCCTTCATTTTGGGCCACCAGAAGGTTTGCTTGACGTCCTTGTACATCTTGGTTCCTCCGGGATGCGCCGCATACGGGGCAGTGTGCGCCTCCCGTAGGATTTCTTCCTTGAGTTCCGGCAGGTCCGGTACGCAGATTCGTCCGCGAAAACGTATTGCATCGTCGGAGCTCACCACGAAATCACCTTCCTGGTTGGCGGTTATTCTACTCCGTACCAGCTGGAGCTGACCATCAGTCGATTGGCCCTCGAGAATCCTGTCCAGCAGAGTAGGTCTGACTACCAGCGTCAGAAGTTGGGCGACTGTCCCCGCAGGTACCACTTCTAGTCTCAATCGCGAGAACTCCGCAACTAGACTATCCTGCTGTGTAATTGCGCTTACATCGGCCTCCGCGGCCTGTCCTCTGCGACTCAGGGCGTCGGCCACCACGTTGGCCTTCCCCGGGTGATAGTGGATCGTCAGATCGTAATCCTTTAACAGCTCAAGCCACCGTCTTTGTCGCAGATTTAGCTCCCTTTGGGTGAAAAGGTACTTGAGGCTCTTATGATCTGAGTACACATTACAGTGTGCCCCGTACAGGTAGTGCCTCCAGAGCTTGAGCACAAACACCACCGCTGCGAGTTCCAAATCATGCACGGGGTAGTTCCGCTCGTACTCCTTGAGCTGCCTAGATGCATAGGCTATAACCTTTCCCCGTTGCATGAGTACTCCACCCAATCCATTTCGCGATGCGTCGCAATAAACTTCATAGTCCTCCCCAGGCTCTGGCAGGGCGAGGATCGGGGCTCGCGTCAACCTGTCCTTGAGCTCTTCGAAGCTTCTTTGACACTTGTCCGTCCAGGCAAACTTCTCCCCCTTTTTCGTCAAGCGGGTTAAGGGGGTGGCTATCTTGGAGAAGCCCTCCACAAAGCGCCGGTAGTACCCGGCTAATCCCAGGAAGCTCCGAATCTCCGTCACCGTCGTCGGTTGGGGCCAGTCCGTCACCGAATCTATCTTCTTTGGGTCCACCGCGACTCCAGCCGCCGAGATCACATGCCCCAAGAAACCGACCTCACGGAGCCAAAACTCACACTTTTTGAGTTTGGCGTAGAGTTTCTGTTCCCGAAGGGTCTGGAGGACTGTGCGCAGGTGTTCTTCATGTTCCTCATCGGTACGGGAGTAGATGAGGATATCATCAATGAAGACCACCACGAATAGGTCCAGGAAGGGTTTGAATACCCTGTTCATCATATCCATAAACACCGCCGGGGCATTAGTGAGCCCGAATGGCATTACCGTAAACTCGTAATGGCCATAGCGAGTACGGAAGGCCGTTTTGGGGATGTCCTCCCCGTTGACTCGGACCTGATGATAACCCGACTGCAGGTCGATCTTTGAGAACACCGTCGCCCCCCGTAACTGGTCGAAGAGGTCATCGATCCTTGGAAGGGGGTACTTATTCTTGGTCGTCACCTTATTTGTCTCCCGGTAATCGATACACAATCGGAGACTTCCGTCCTTCTTCCTCACAAACAGGACGGGCGCGCCCCAGGGTGACGCGCTTGGTCTGATGAACCCTTTGTCCAGAAGGTCCTCCAACTGTGCCTTGAGTTCCTTCAGCTCCGCAAAGGCCATCCGATACGGTGCCTTGGTGATGGGCTTGGTGCCGGGGAGAAGTTCAATTGGGAAGTCAACCTCTCGTTCCGGCGGCATTCCGGGAAGCTCTGCCGGGAACACATCCGGGAATTCCCTTACTACGGGAATTTCCGTGGGTGAGGGGACGGGTCGGGTGGCTAGATCTACCGAGGCTAGATAGGCCACGCACCCGCCCTCCATCAATTTCCTAGCCCGTGACGGGGGGATGACGGCTAGAAAGGACGTGCTCTTGCACGCCAAGTACACGTTTTCTGGGAACCCCGGCTTCTGTAGTTGCACCTGTCGCTTCTCGCAGTCGATGACCGCCTGATACTCGGCGAGCCAGTCCATGCCCAAGACCACGTCGTATTCTTTTAACGGTATGACTACCAGATCCCAGGGGCACGACAACCTTCCCAGCCTTATTGGACATGAGGTTACTAGGCCAGTTGCCGTGATGGGCCCCCCAGGGGTCTGGACGGTCATTAAGACATCCAAAGGACTACTTTCTAACTGATGAGTTTGCGCAAAGGAACGGGAAATAAAGGAGCGAGTCGCCCCGGTGTCAAACAGAGTTCGAGCTCGAAAGTTTGAGACGGAGGTAATACCTGCTACCACTTCCTCTGGCGGTACCGCCCCGTGCTGGTCCATGGTGTAGAGTCTCCCTCCGGGTTGCGACCGCGACTCCCCTCCTGTTTTTGGCGCCGGTGGGTGTAAAGAGGCTCCGTAGGGGCTCTACCCCGCCCTGGTGCCTGTGCCGTTGGAGTGGATGCTGCGGAAGAGGCCGCTCCAGGGTTCAGGGGACAGTTGTATCGAAGATGTCCCTGTTTGCCGCAGCGGTAGCAGTGATCTTGTTTCTTGGGACATTCGGTCACCGGATGCGGCCCTCCGCAAATAACGCACGGCTTGGTGGTCGGTCGAGGCTTCCCGGCCGGCGCACTCCTGTTTCCCTGTTGCGTCTTAGGATATTTCGGGGGTCGGCTCCCGCCAGGAGGGCCCCCTCCCGGGTAAGTCTGAGTTCGCTTCTTTTCCCGGTTATTCTCCGACCCCTCACGTCGAGCTCGAGTTATAGCGAACCCCCGCTCCACGATGGTGGCTCTGTCCACCACCTCTCGGAATGTGCGTAGGTCCGCTGCCTGCACCATCTCGAAGATGTCACTTCGCAATCCGTCAACGAAGAGACGGGCCTTGTGAGGTTCGTCCCGTATGGCGAACGGGACACAATTGACCAACCTCACAAACTCCCTTTGATACTCCATGACCGAGCGGCTTCCCTGCCTAATGTTCTTCAAATCGTCCTCTAGTTGCCGCTTGACGCTATCGGAGAAGAACGCGCCAAAGAGCTCTTCTCTAAAGGCCGACCATGTCGGCAGCGGATCGTTGGAGGCGGGGTCCGGGCGCACCGTCTTCCACCAGATGCGAGCGTTCCCTTCCAAAAAGTGGACAGCCAGTGGAACCCGCTCTTGTTCATCCATCATTAAATCCTCGAAAAGCTTTTCCATGGTATCCACCCACTTCTCAACGACCCACGGGTCGGTCGTTTCTCCCTCGAAGGTGGGTGGGTCATGCTTCTTGAACGCGGCCAGATTCGTCCTGATCTTCTCCCGCGTCGCTTGCCGCTCCGCGGCTCCTCCTGCGGTGGCGGATCCCCCAGGAGTAGGGGTCATCCCTGCCTCCCCCGTTGCCATTCCCAACACGGGCCCCGAAGTCGTTGGGGTGGGCACTTCCCTTGGGGCTGGGGGCTGCTCCGTCGTCGTGACGCCCGCCCCGTGGGGCCCCGTAGTGGGCGCCGTGGTTTCGGGCGGAGGGGTTGGTTGACGTTCGGTGGCTGCGGTAGCCTGTCGTTGCGTCAGCTGACGAACCTGCTCCGTCAGCGTTGCTAACTGCCCGGCCATGTCCCGCAGCTGTTGCCGGAGAGTCTGGTTTTCTGCGGCGGCCATGGCCGCTCCGTCCACGTCTGCATTTTCAGTAGACGACCTGGTCCGTGCCATTGCTTGCTGTCACCAAAGAAACCATGTCAACCCTATGGTCACAACCCTAGTCCACCGTTTCACAACTACGCCTATATTACGTTCCCGTTTTCCCGTACTCTCACGTACTACCCCTACACCTTGGTTATCTCATTTCCAATTTGCTTGTGGCACCTTGCACTGTGGATGTAAACTATGTCTACTATGGTTGTGGTTGTATTCTCTCTGATACCATTTAATCTGTCACGCCCCCGGGGGTTTTTGAGTCTTTTGAAGCGGAAAAACGTGTCTATATTTTTTTTTTTCTTTTAATAAGGTGGCATATACTTCACCCCGGTGCGTGCCAGACCGCCACATACACGAATTCACTCCGTCCACGGACAGAGTCTCCTTCGTATATGTACGGCGTCTCACTACAACATATAAATCATTCATAAACATCATACATCACACACCAACCAACAACCATGCAGTAGACATACATCATATTCAGAGTTTAATCGTTTAATTAATGCACGTCATTTAAGCGGCGTCAAAGTTTGGAAAAGATAAAACCAGAGTTGTAAAACCCGTGCCCACACGGCACTTCCTTTTTGAGAAAACATTTTCGCAACCTTTATCTTATCATAAAACATGCCGCCATGTAAACACTACTGAAAGGATCATCACAGAAAACTACACCTCATCCACAGAGCTAACTAAAACATATCCACATATAAGGTGATCCACAAGCAACTAGAAATAGTATAAAGGGAAATGAGTCATAAATACGATAACCAAGAGTCCGACTACGATCCTCACGACGCAGTCCCACCGCCATCCCGGCTAACGCACCTAGGAATACCTGTCACGGAGTGGGTAAAGTCAGTGACAAACAAAGTAGATGTGTAACAATATCAAAAGGGATAAAACATACGAACGCGCCGATTACGCCATAACCTTTCGTTAAACACTTGCACATTAATTTACCCTGGGCACCATTCCCAGACCACTTGTCGGGGAGACTAAAGTCCCCCCCTCGTGCACAAACACCTACTTGATGCTTTTACCTCTCACTCGCGGTGCTGGTGTGACACCTCAGCTGGCGCGAAGAGGTCCCCGCTTGCACCATTACCTTTACGGGGCACACGGGTCATAAAGGACCACTTTTCCGGAAAAGTACACCCATGCGGAGGCCAATCCGCCTGTGTACGTGCAGCATCCGAAACCGGATCGCCAAGATTGGCGTGTACTGGGCACCGCGACCGCAGCCGCACAATTATTAGATAATTAACAACAATTGAAAGGTTAAACTATTCATCTACTTTGTTAGGTAAATTAAGGAGTACTTTTAATGATGATAGATGCACTTACAGCACCGGTTGCACTCATCGCAACCGTACCCACCTTATTGGAGAGAAATCGGAACACCAATGTCCTTCGCGCTCTCCCGCTGTGTACCCGGACCTAAGAAAAGTCCGCACAGATAAACTATGGTCAAAACACACACTAACACCTTAAAACAGAAAAACCCCCACCTTACAATTTGACGGAATTTGTCCGGCATCGTTCGATGGTCAAACCGGACTACAACCCGCACCGCCGTCGCCGCCCGTCGGAGCCCCGCGCGGCTCGAACCCGCGCGGCGGGCTCCGCGGGCGGTGCCCGAGCGGCGCCCGCGCGGCGCCCGCGCGGCGCCCGCGCGGCGCCCGCGCGGGTGCAAGCCCGCGCGGTGCCCGCGCGGGCGGAGCCCCGCGCGGACGCGGGCCCGCGCGGGTGCCCGCGCGGGTGGGGCCCCGCGCGGCGCACCGCGCGGTGCCCGCGCGGGCCCGCGCGGCGCCCCGCGGGCGCCCGCACGGGCACGGCCCGCGCGGCGCCCACGCGGGTCGCCCGCGCGGCGGGGCCGCCCCGCGCGGCGCCCGCGCGGGTTGCCCGCGCGGCGCCGCGCGCGGGTTTGCCCGCGCGGCGCTCGCGCGGTCCCGTCGCGCCTTCACCGTTCGCGATTTTTATTTTTTATTTTATTATATTTTACCTACGCCGTTCGCGGTCCTCCTCCGCCTTCGCCGTCCGGGTCCTTCCCGCCCTTGCCGTCCGCGTCGCGACGACGGGGACGGCGTCGGTGGCGGGGACGACGGGGGAGTCCAGAACTAACAACAAAAATAGATAGGAAAAATCCAAATAATTTTCTAAAAATTATTTGCTCACCGAGGATCGTTGGGAAGGTCGCCCGGTCTCACTTTTTGCCTTCGGGTCGGCGTTTGGGGCGATCGGCTCCTCCCCTTTTTCCTTCTCCTTTCCTCCGGTTGGGGTTTCGGCACGTACGAAAGAGGAGGGTTTGAGGAGGCGGAAAATCGAAATAGGGTTTCGCTCGGTGAGCGGGGAAATAAATAATCCCTGTTATGGATATATCCAATTTGTAAGTCCGCACCGTCAAAAACCCCTTTCGGGTGTTTTGACTCTGATTAATTAATTCGTTAATTAATTAATCCCTACCGATAACCCTATTAGTTAATTGTTTGATTATTATCCTCACCGTCGATCCCCATATTTAATCGTTTGATTTCTTTATTTACGTACGTAGGAAACCCATAATTCCCCGTTTCTGTTTCTCAAGAAAATATCCGACTGACGGGATATTTCTCACCTTTAAATCCTGACCACCGATTATTTGATTACCTTTATCAATTAATCTTGGGGAATCAAATTCCCAATTGGATTCAAATTACCCGGATATTTGAATCTTTAATATCCAAATCCCAGTCGCCGATTATTTAACCACCTTTATTAAATAATCAAGGGAAATCAAATTCCCAACTTAAATATCCGGACTTTATCTCTTATCCAATCCACGAGATAAAATCCCACCAATTTAAATCCCTTAATAAAATATCCTGATTTTTATCTCTTATCTAATCACGAGATAAGAATCCCACCAATTTAAATCCCTTAAATAAATTCGTACGTAGGAGGATTTAAATTCCGTCACCGGATAATTAATTAATTAATTAATTATCCTTACGAGATAACCCACCTTATCTATTACGGGTGCAAGATATTTTGCACGGTTTTCGATGCGTGACTAACTACCGCATCGCTAAGGGTCCCGTTCCGGGAGATCCCGGTATCGGATTTCGAATCCGATCACGCCGTCGGTCATCGCTTTTCGCGCTCTATCGCAGGAAAATACACACACCCTGCCCGGCCGACTTTTCAAAATTAAATAAATTTTATTTCGCTTAAGGCCTAAGCGATTACATGTGAGTTCGAAAATACCCCGAAGGGTCGGGTCACTACACCAGGACTCAAAGTCTGTCTGCCGCGCACTCCGGAGTGGCACTCGTGGGGAGCGACCCACACGAGAAAAGTAAGTAACCACAAGTAACCTGATATAGTAGGACTGGATCAAGACTCAATGAAGTGGGAAAAACCCTCCACAAAAGAAAGCCCGATCCCCATCACCCAATCTGATGCAATAGTACAACCCGGTCAACCACCTGCAAGATCCGTGGTTGCCGCAATACCCTGTCATAAAGCCCAGCCTGTCCCAAATCTCCAGCACCTGACTACACTATCCAACCCCCGCTCGAACTCGAGCACTATGCCTCAAGTCTAGATAATAGGAGAAAGAAGGAATAAAACATGGTTTCTCCTAAGTCAAGTCCCAAAAATAGTGTAGCAGTAAAAAGATGACTAAGCCAAGTGACCAGTTCAAACATGCATTGTTCCAATATTTTGTCCATTTTCCAAGAATAATCAGTTTAGAGTGACATAAGCTAAGGTGACAGTCTCATGTGAATAATCATCAATTTTGCAGTCCTCAATTTTATTATTTCGCCCCTAAACATGCAGTCCAGAATAAATGAGTGACTAAATAAATAATCATGCTACCAGCAATTTCAACAAGGATCATTTAACCATTAACTTGTTCCCTAGAGCATGCAAGGCTATCAACAAATAGTTTAACATCAATAACATGGGAACACTCTGATGTTCCTAGTGGGCATATCAAAGGAGAGAAGTACAACAACCACCCACCTGAAGTGCTAACTGTCCAAGTCCCAAATGCTGAAAATACCAGATAAATCAACTCTCCTGCTCCAATAAGTTCAGCACACCCAAAACACTCCTGGCACAATACAAAGTCCACTAAAAACACTTAAGTTCCCAAACATTGCTCTTATAAACACGTACAACATCTGTCCCAAAACTGCAAAATTTTCACCTGCAGAAAGTGCCCAGAAATTTCCTAGAAAAATATCACGGCGATCCTCGCGTCGATAGCTTCGCAACGGTAGCTTGCACGCCCAAATCTAAGTTCGGTAAGTCAAGATATAAATTCGGCAAGGTGGTACACTCATACAAAAATCTGTGCTAAAAACTGTACACTGTTCACAGAGAAAACAGGGATTTTCACCTCGAAATAAATCTCAGGAAATTCCAAGAAAAATACGAGCGCGTTCCTTGCGATCTGTGGATGAAAAAGTTGTATAAACACGTTTCCGTCTGACGCTCGTGCGCGAAGATATGGCCAAAACACTCTGCCGCTGTCACAAAATCCACATAGAAAAAGGGGTCACTGTGTTGCCTCGGGATCCATGCCAAAACCTCGAAACGGGAAGGTGCGATCAAAACAAAAGATGAAACCCTACCTCTTTGGAGTCTGCCAGCGCAAGAATCACAGCAAAAGGACCTCGGGGTAGCCCAGGGGAGTCCAAACACTGCCGTTGCGACGAAGGAGAACGCAGGAAATGCAACGTCGCGCCGCGCTGTAAAATCCAGAACCTCGGGATGCGTCCTCCTAAAATCCTAAAACTCTGCAGGAAGATCAAGGATTAAGAGAGGAACAAGTCTTCTTAAGTTTGCTCGGGCAGATGGTGCGTGGGCTGAGAGAAAAGAGCCAAAGAAGAAGGCTCGGGTGCTATTTATAGGCAGCAGAAAACAATTGGGAAAATTCCCATTTTGTCCGAAGTTTCGGGCGCCCGGAAATTTCCGGGCGCGCACAGTGCGGCCCGGCCCACAACTTTCGGGCGCGCACAGTGCTGCCCAGCCCAAAACACGCGGTCGGACGGGATCCAGGCTTCGTCCGACCCGCCCAAGCGCTCGCCACGTGTCGCCCGAACAGGCGGCAGCCATGCAAGCCCCGCCGGCGCCTGCCACGTGTCCTGCCCGCAGTCAACGCGGTAGGTGGCGCCCGCGAATCAGCGGCCGCCACGTGGCGCTGCCCACGTCGCCCGCGCCTGCCCCGCGTACGGCCACCTGCCCGCGGTACGGCGCCTGCCCCCGACACTTGCCCCGCGCGCTGCGTGGACCGCGTGCGCATGCGCCCGCCAACCGGGTGCTGCCACGTGGCGCGCCCCCGGTCCACGCCTCCCCGCGCACTCCCGCAGACCGAGCGCACCAGAGTCGCCCAATCAGGCGCTGCCACATGGACACCCGTCGGTACACGCGCCCCGCGGTGCACCCCGGCCCATTCCCCTGCGCTCCGTGGACCCGGCCGCGTGCGCCGGCCAATCAGGGCCTGCCACGTGGCACCCCCGCCGGTCCACGGCTCCCCCATGCACCAGAAAAGCTGTAAAACTTCCGGGAGTCCGTTTTTGGGCATCCGGACTCAGAATTTAGCAAACAAAAAACCATTTTCAAGCGTTTTTCCGCGCTGAATCCAAATCCACCCTCCGTTTGGCCTAAATCCCTTTCTAAAATTTGGCAAAAGCAGCCGAAGGCCACTACAGCTAACCAAAGCTCACAGGGTCCATCTGTGGCATCCCTTTGATGCACTATGGGCCAGATACACCATCAACAGGTGCTTGCACAGTGGATTCACTGGAAAAAGCTACATGGGGTTCAGGGGTCCTACAGTTGTAGCTTGGGATTTCATAGTTAAGAAGTGTGCCCACCAAGTGTTTGTTAAAATGCCACAAAGACCTTAAGTTCAAAATTGTGGCATCCAGAAAATATGAAGTTTTCTCCACACAATCCCCTGAGCTTGATGCTCACTTCAGATCCAAATTTGGCTGATTGGATTCTTGTGTGGAGCATGCCATAGCCATTGAGAGCTTGGGGACTTGGATCTGTGGACCCAGCAGCAACTGGGCTACACCAAGGCAAGCCCTTGAGCCTCTGCGATGTCCTGAGCAAGATGCTCAAGTCAGTTTGTTGATGGCACAAGCAGATTTAATGTTTTTGCAAGTCGGAGCTCTAGGTTTAGTTAAATGGCTATGGGACTGTTTTGAGCATTATGAAACTTTGCGACAGTGAGCTTCTGAATATTTTGAGGTCACTGAATGCGATGCTCACCTCAGAAATCAGTTGAGCCGAGCCGAAGAAATAAAAATGCTATAAGCCTATGTTAGTATAGTAAGTCACGGCTCAAAGTTTTTCTCGGATTCCGTGCTGCTACAAATTAGTGAGCACGGTGTCTAGCAAGTCGAGGGTCACCTACTGGAGGTGACGGTTCGTAAAAATAATGTCCCGATTAAGAGAACGAGCGAAAACGGCTCTCAAATTGCTATAAAAGTGCGATTTCTGGAAACCCTAGGGGTCTAAATGCAATTGTAGCCTCATGTGCTGTCTCGGGCAGTGTGTATATAATCTCTAAGCTTTTTGCTTGTGATCCGTTGGCTCTCGTTGAGCGGAAATTTGTTATCGGTCTGTAAATCGGCAAAATCGTCGGTTTAACGGCGCTCCGGTGGCAATCGCGCAATTCAGAAAATTGCGGCGGTTCCGCCTAGCTGTCTGTTGAGTCCCAGTAGAATTTGGTTGAGCCAGTAGCAAAGGGTCAAAGCCCGTGTCTCCCGGAAATTCAAATAAAATTTTCGGGAAGGGTATTTTGGTAATTATACCAACACTTGAATAAAAGGTTGAGTTTAGCAATGTTTATGATTCAGGTTGGCACGGTTTGGCTCTAGTCTTCGAGCATTCCGTTGGAGTTCTCAGATCGCCTGCAGACAGGTGGGTTTATCTTCGGTCCGGGCTTTATCATCTCGGCTCTCTGGGGTATCGTGATTGGTCGGACCCCTGTTCTTGTGAGAGCCTAGATTTCCTTGTTGAGCCTGCTCTTTTATTTGATTAGCATCACTTTTATATTGCTATATCTACTTGATTCATTGATCCTTATCAGTTATCAGCCTATATGTTGCCGTGCTTGATTGATCTTTAGCTTGCTAGCTTATATGTTGCCATGCTCGATTGATCTTTAGCTTGCTATCAGATATTATGATCCTTATCAGTTATCTGATTATATGATGCCTTGCATGACTAATCTTAGTTGGTTCCAGTTATTATGATTTTATCCTGGACATTTGCCATGCCTGATTGGTCATTAGCTAGCTTGCACATTTATACCTGATTATCAGTACTTCCTGATTACATCTGATCCATGCTATAGTAGTTGTTGATTATATTCTGCACATGAGTTGAGATTCAGTTGGTTTCTGATATTGCATCCGAGAGGGGATTTTTCCGGCTTGTTGCCGATTACTCGGTCTGTGGACCGTGAGCTTGAGCATTTGTATTATGATCACCCGCACCGCTGTACTTCACGAACATCAGCGGAGTCATAACCCGCAGCGATGTTCTTTACCGGTAAAGTGGTTTGTTGAAAGACCCATGACCCCCAAGGGGGGAATGTCAGCCAGGTTGGTGCCAAGTTGGGCAGTTTCCCTGAGGTCTTGTAGACCAATATGGTGGCTTTTGATTGGGAATTTTGTTATTCTACCATTGATGCATTGCTTGCCTGTTTGTCATTATCATTTTTTGATTTTCTCAGTTCTCGTTCCATATATACATCAGCATGCTCTTATTATGATAGTTTAGTATCCTGATATGCTCTGCACTATTATCCATGATTATTTGGCGTTTTTCCCTGAGGTCTTGTTGACCAATATGGTGGCTTCGATTGGGTATTTGATTATTCTGCCTTTGATGCATTGATTACCTGCTCAGCATGCTTAGTCATTATACTCTTATGATTTTTCAGTTTTGGATTCAGTATCTATATCAGCATGATTTTACTTTAGTAGTTCAGTACCTATTTATGCTCAGAATTATAATTATGCTTCCTGCCATTATCTGTTTATGATATCTGCCTTACCTAATGACTCTTACTATCCGCTAGTTATTGTATGCCAGTAGGTACGATTTGCTATTTCTCGGCTCGTCGTGCCCACTGGGATACACTATCAATGTATCTCACACCCCCTGGGTGACCATTTTTCAGGTCGATCGGGTGTTGGGATGTCGGGACGTGTTGGTGAGATGCCGCGTTAGATTTGACCATGGACAGCCGTTGATATTTCTGTTTCAAGCCTGTAATTCAATTTGTAATAAGTTGTTGTAATATTTTACTCTGAGATTGTTGTCAGGTTTAGCCGTGCATGTATAGAAAAGGCTCAATTCCAAGGGAGATTGAGAATTTTCTATATATGTGGCGGTCTGTTGTGCCCTGGCTGTTTTCAAACTCTGATTAAAAAAAAAAAAAAAAAATAAATAAAAAAATAAAAAAATAAAAAAATTAAAAGGCTATTTTTTCGAACTCGGGGCGTGACAGTTGATCTTTGAAAATCTTTCAAATGGCATTTGCTTGGTTGATTGTGTTCGTCACAGCAATGGTCAGCACACGAGCGACAATAAAAAAGGAGCAAGATAGAGCAAGTCAGGAAGAACAAAGAATGTCCTTCAAGATGATTCAGAGTCTGACTCAGAAGACTGGGAAGAAATATATAGGGAAATATAACAGGTTGTTGATGACGAAGATAGGTTCGCATTAAAGAACAAATAACATATGAAATCTTGTTCAACATTTAAGAAGTACGCTAGACGGAAGAACACAAGGGGTAGTGGACTTCATATTAATGAGCCTCTTGCCGGTGTACAATCTCTACCTAGAGAATCTCCATGGATTGAAGGTAGATATGAACCATTTGCATCTACGCTACCTACTTCGACCTCTAGGAAGGACATGACAGAGGATGATACATCTATGTCCTCCATTCGTCAAGAGCAGAAGCGACTGTCTACAGAACAAGAAAGAATGTCACTTGATTTACAACGTATCTCTACTGGACAACGACAGATTAAAAGGAAATGTTCAAAAATCTCAAGACTGCTCAAGGGAATTTTAAACAAATTTGATTGCAGCAGCTCGGAAAGATTAGATCTAGAATGAACAAGTTTTTTTTCTTTCTTTAGAGAATTGTTTTTTTTCTTTTCAATGTTTGTTCTAATGATTTCTTTTGTAGGTTCTTCATTTCAGTTCTTAATATTTTTGAACTTTACATTACCCTCTTTTTATTTTGGCTTGTTTTCTATGACAAAAAGGGGGAGAGAACATGGAATATTGAGAACTTGAGTACTTTGAACTTTGACAGTAAGGTGAATTGAAAACTTTGTACTTTGAGTACACGCCACTACTAACTGTTTGACTAACTATTTGGGCATGTAATATTACTAACAAGTTGCTTGATAACTGGCATAACTTTGAACTTGTTAATTGTTGTGATATGACATTTGAACTATTAATGATTAGATGAATAATGTCATAAGGAGTATAAACTCTAACTCTATCTCTCTGATTGCTTATTGAATGTTTAAATTCTTGAGGTATCAAACGATTTCTTTTGTCAAGAATTATTTCTTTTGCAGAGAGTACAAGGGTCTAAGTCTAGAGTTTGTATTAGGAGTCTATCTCTTGTATTCATTTTATTTGGATTATTCATGTAAATTTTTGTTGTATGGTGATAGCAACAAAAATATCTTTTTGAATTTTCTAAGTGGATTTTTGTTTTGTCACGAAACCGCCAAAGGGGGAGATTGTTAAGGATTTTGTGTTGGCGTATTTCGTGAAGTGTTCTAAGTCTTGAAGATTGAAGATGAAGAATTATGGATCATATACATCAATCTCAAGAAGAATGAATTTAAAAGGATCAGGTACGTTTAACTAAATAATTTTGGTGATCCGAATACATTCATGTAGTTTAGAAACACTTCGAATATTTTTCATTGCTTAGAAATAAAAAACTGTACAATTTCAGTGTTCAGGATCGGGATCAGGACCATCCAGTCCGGACCCCGAACATAGTTGTGTTCATGCGGAATTCCAGTACGGAACAGTCCCCAGTCAGTCCGGACCCCGAACCTTGTGTTTGCTGAAATCGCATGAACAGTCCAGATCAAGAAATTTCAGTCCGGATCCCGAACTATTTTTTCAGGAAATTTGTTGAAAAAAGACGACAGTCCGAATCAGCCAAATCCAGTCCGGACCGCCGTGCGGGAAAAAGTTTGTTAAGTCAGATTTTGATGTTTATCTCTTTCCAAAGGTTTCTAACCTATAAATAAACCCTAATTTCACATCTAGGGTAACCGAAAAGAAACCGAAAAAAATATAAAAAATCCACATATATAGAGAAGAAAGGAAAACAAGATCTAATCTATGTTTCTTCGTCTATATTATTCAATTTGATTCTCGGGTTTTCAAACTCTTATTTCTTGTAGAATCAAATTGAAGAATACTTAGATGGTAATTTCTTATCTATCTGTGATCTAAGTATTCGGCGGATTATCATCACCAAGAAAACAACGATTTCCCAAAATCGGCGTGTGGATTCACGTGGCTTTGTGGATTCAAGGTGCTACCGCTCTCGTGGATTCGGAGGGAGGTACGTTCGTGTGATCGATACGTGCTACATTGGTGAAGACCGTGGATTTGGTTGGACGTCGTGGATTTGACGTTGGACGTCGTGGATTCGGCGTTGGACGCAAATCGTGGATTCGAGGAGCGTTGTGGAGCGAGCAAAGAAGATCTACTTGGAGCGTATGGAAAAGGTTGAGTCATAGGGTTATGGTAAATCAGCTTGTACGTGTTTAATCTTAGTGAATTTCGCCGTGTTATTAGTCCCGTAGTTTTTTACTCCTGTGACGGAGTTCTCCACGTAAAATCTTGCGTACTTATTTACTTTTCTGCATTGGGTTATTTTTTACGCAACAATTTGGTGTGTTTATTGTTTACACCTATTCACCCCCCCCTCTAGGTGGTTTTTTTCCTATTCAGATCCATTATTAACATAACCCGCAGGAGCAGGCGGGCGACGTGGCGCGCATGCGGGCGGGGCGCGACGTGGCGCCCCACGACTGGCGGCCGCCACCCGCTCACGCACCCTGTCGGGCCATGCAGCGCGGCCTGGTTGGCCGCGCCCGACTATTCTGTGGCTCGGGACATGTGACGCGCCCGGAGAGATCCGGGCGCTGCCCTTGGTGTCTCCTGTGCGGCGCCTAGTAGCTCCGGACGCCCGAAAACGTACCCAAAACCCTATAATTCAGATTTTGCCTCTAAATAGGCCATTTGAGCCCCCTATTTCGGGTTTTTTGGAGATGCTCTTGGGGACTTCTTTGGCTGAGGACCTTCTCCACCCAATCCACCATATTTCTTGGGATTTTGAGAATTTTCGGTGGCCACGGCGGCGATTTCTGCAATTCGACACACTGCGACGTTCCTCTTTCGGTGGCTCTTTTCATCGCATTTCAGTCCACGAGCTCTCCTGGGCTACCTCGAAAGAGTTTTTAGGCGATTCTTGCGGCAGTGATTTCACGACAGGTAGGCCCACATTTTTTGTATTTGCCACTTCCATCCGTTTTAAGTTTTTATTAGGTTTTTTGGATCACTTTTAGAACCCATTTTCTATGACAGATTTTTGGACAGTGGAGGAGTATTTATGGGTTTTCTTGGCCTACGAGTGTCGGAACAGGGCGTATAAATACTCAATCTGCATGTAGGATCCCTGAACTCCACACAGCTTTTTCCAGCATTTTCTCTGTGCTAACACCTGTTGATGGTGTATTCGGCCCATAGCGCATCAAATGGATGCCACAGATGGACCCTGTGAAGCTTTGGCTTGTTGTGTTTGGCCGTCGGCTATTTTTGCCGAATGTTAGAGAGGTTTTAGGCCAAAGCAGAGGTTTGTTGTGGTTTTCTGTCGATTTGGAGCTTTTCTGTTTGTCTGGGAGCCCATTCGGGGTGTTAGAGGTATCTGCGCGCTTTTTGGAACCAAGAAAACGACCCGGCGTGAAAAATGGATTAAGTTTACCTTTCCGGGAGCCCCCGGCAAATTTTGGAAGTGGATTTTGGCGAAACGGACGTCGTATTTGGAATCAGCGCGCGAAAACGGTCAAGATGGGCTATTTACTTGCTATTTTTGAGCTTGCGGTTACTGTTCACGCCGGAACAGTGTCTCCGGCGATCGCCGGCGGCGGCCGGCAGCGTCGGCGGGCGGCGGCCGGCAGCGTCGGCGGGCGGCGGCGCAGCCTCGGGCAGGCGGCATGCGGCGGCACGCGGCGCGGGCAGGGCGTGGGCAGGCGCCCGGGCGGGCGGGCAGGTGCGCGGTCCACGGCGTTGGCGTGCGCCACTGCGGGGTGCCACGTGGCAGTGTCCGGTTGGGTGGTCCACGGTGCACGGTCCACGGACCGTGGACGTGGGTGCACGGTAGACCGGGCGGACACGTGGCGGCTGTTGGCTGGTTCGGTGTTGTGCTCCCGGTCCACGCAATCCGTGGAGTGGGTGACCGGGGCAGGTGCCGTACGCGGGGCAGGTGACCGTACGCACAGGGGGGGGGGCAGGGCGACGTGCGCGGTGCACGGCGCGACGTGCACGGTGCACGGTCGCCGGGGGCCACGTGGCGCACCGCCATTGGCGGGCGCAGGTGCGCCGGGTGCAGCGGGGCCCTGGGGCGCAGTGTAGTGGGCTACGTGGCGGGCCCGAATCATTTCGGGCTTGCACTGTAATGGGCCGGGCCCATTACTGTAGCAGCCCGAAAGATTCGGGCGCCCGAATTCCGGGACAAAATGGGAATTTTCCCAATTGTTCCAACTACACTATATATACCAACCCGAGCCCCCTTCTTTGCTTCTTTTCTCTCAACCCTTTCACCTTCTGCCCGAGCCCCCTTCAGCAAAGTTGTTCATCTCCAAGTTCTTGATCTACCTGCCAAGTTTCAGATTTTCTGGAGGCACGCATCCCAAGGTTCCCCATTTTACGGTGCGGCGCGGCATTGCATTCCTGGGTTCTTCTTCGGCGCAGCGACAGTGTTTTAGCTCCCCTGGGCTACCCCGAGATCATTTTGCTGTGATTCTTGCGCCGACAGACTCCTAAGAGGTAGGGCTTCATCTCTCGTTTTGATCGCGTCTTCCCGTTTCGAGGTTTTGGCATGGATCCCGAGGCAAACAGTGACCCCTTGTTCTGTATGGATTTCCTTGACAGCAGCGGGGTATTTTGGCCATATCTTCGCGTACGAGCGTCAGACGAAAACGAGCTTATACAACTTTTTCATCTACGGATCGCAAGGAACGCGCTCGTATTTTTATTGGATTTTCCAGAGGATTATTTCGAGGTGAAAATCACTGTTTTCTCAGTGAACAGTGTGCAGTTTTTAGCACAGATTTTTGTATGATGTACCCCTTTTGCCGAATTTATATCTTGACTTACCGAAATCAGATTTGGGCGTGCAAGGTACCGTTGCGAAGCTATCGACGCGAGGATCGCCGTGACATTTTTCTTGGAATTTCCTGGGCACTTTCTGCAGGTGATAATTTAACAGTTTTGAATCCGATGTTGTATGTGATTATAAGAGCAATATTTGGGAGCCTAAGTGTATTTAGTGGACTTTGTATTGTACCAGGAGTATTACGGGTGTGCTGAATTTGTGGAAGCAAGGATTTGAAATTTTGGTATTTTCATCTGTACGGATCCGGACAGTTCGCACTTCAGGTGGGTGGTTGTTGTACTCCTCTCCTTTGATATGCCCACTAGGAACATCAGAACGCCCCCACATTGTTGATGCTAAATTGTTGATTGATAGTCTTGCATGCTCTAGGGAAATTAGTTAATTGTTAATTGATCCATGTGGAATTTGTGGTAGCATGATTACCTTAAATCAATTGCGTAATTATTCTGGACTGCATGTTTAGGGGCAGAATAGAAATTGAGGACTGCAAAATTGATGATTGTTCATATGTGACTGTCACCTTAGCCTTTATCCTCTAAACTGATTATTCTCGAAAAATGGACAAAATATTGAGACAATGCATGATTAAACGGGTCACTTAATTATGTCATCTTTTACTGCTATACTATCTTTTGGGGACTTGACTTAGGAGAAACCATGCATTTATTCTTTTCTTCTCCTATTATTGATAGACTTGCGGCATAGTCGCTTGGGTTCGAGCGGGTGTTGGACAGTGTAGTCAGGTATTGGGGATTTGGGACAGGTTGGGCTTTTGACAGGGTGTTGCGGCGACCACGGATCTTGGGTGGTTGACCGGGTTGTTACTATTGCATCAGATTGGGTGTTTTGGGGATCGGGCTTTCTTTAGTGGACGGAGTTTCCCACTTTGATCGTAGTCATGATCCAGTCCTGCTATTATGAGACAGTGGTTACAGAGATGCTTGTTACAGTGATACTTTACTCGTGTGGGTCGCTCCCCTCGAGTGCCACTCCAGAGTAGGCTTTCCACGGTGCAGAGCGCCGGGCACCATGCTGGTTTCTTGAGTTCGACAGCAGAGCAGGCAGTGCCAGTGTTCACTGGCGGTCAGATTTGTGTCATTTTGACAGGCTTCTTGATTCTGATGCATCACTTTCTCCATCCTTATTGGTTGGTCATGTAGAGGCATATTAGGGATAGCATTTTATCAGTTGCTTCATTTATCTGCACCCCCATTTCTTCTCCTTTCCCCTTTTGCCTCTGATCACCTGGTGGGCATATCTGAGCTGAGGCTTTACCCACTAGGGGAGGCTACTATTTATGGTAGTACTTACCCCCATTGTCTTTCTTGTTTCTTTCTTCCCCTTTGTTTTGCAGAGTCCTCTGCGGGAGTTGCTGGGCCTTCAGCAACTGATCGAGGTAAGCAGATTGCGGACTAGTTAGAGAGCCACCCGAGGGTTGTAGCTGGACATTTTGGGTACCTGGTCTCCTCAGACAGTTTTTGTTTACTTCTTTTTGGGTCTGGCTTCTGCCAACTGTTTGTATTTTAGTGGTGAGCTGGGAGAGACATCTGTATTTTATTTCACTGTTGTACTCTTTTACTTCCAGCTTCTGTCTGAGATACAGTAGTTTTAGTTTAGCTCTGATTATTTTTGCTCTTTTATTATTATTTCTTATATCTGAGCAGGTTACCAACGCTTCGTGTATGTGGGAAATACCGCATGCACGGCTGATCTGTAGACGGGCCCGGGTTCTGGTTTACACCCGGGGCGATCGCCGGAGACACTGTTCCGGCGTGAACAGTAACCGCAAGCTCAAAAATAGCAAGTAAATAGCCTATCTTGACCGTTTTCGCGCGCTGATTCCAAATACGACGTTCGTTTCGCCAAAATCCACTTCCAAAATTTGCCGGGGGCTCCCGGAAAGGTAAACTTAATCTATTTTTCACGGCGGGTCGTTTTCTTTGTTCCAAAAAGCGCGCAGATACCTCTAACACCCCGAATGGGCTTCGAGACAAACAGAAAAGCTCCAAATCGACAGAAAACCACAACAAACCTCCGCTTTGGCCTAAAACCTCTCTAACATTCGGCAAAAACAGCCGACGGCCAAACACAACAACCCAAAGCTTCACAGGGTCCATCTGTGGCATCCATTTGATGCGCTATGGACCGAATACACCATCAACAGGTGTTAGCACAGAGAAAATGCTGGGAAAAGCTGTGTGGAGTTCAGGGATCCTACATCCTCCCCCACTAAAAAAAAGTTTCGTCACCGAAATAAGGAAAAACAAAGGAGACGTACCTCAATCAGAAGCCTCGAACAAGAAGGGGTAGGCGTCTCTCATCTCTGTCTCCAGCTCCCATGTAGCCTCTCGCTCCTCATGATTGCTCCACAAGATCTTCACATACGGAATGGCCCGATTGCGCAATTCCCTCACCTCACGAGCAAGAATCCGCAACGGGCGCTCCTCGTAGACCAAGTCCTCGCCGATCTCCAACGAAGTGAAGTCAATCACGTGCGACGGGTCAAAAACATATCTCCTCAGGGCTGAGACGTGGAAGACATCATGAACTCCGGCCAGGCGTGGGGGTAAGGCAACTCTGTATGCCACAGGACCAACTCTATCAAGTACCTCAAAGGGTCCAATAAAGCGGGGACTGAGCTTTCCCCGCACTCCAAATCTCCGGACCCCTTTCGAGGGCGAGACCTTCAAGAAGACATGATCACCAACCTGAAACTCCAGGTCTCGCCGTCGAGTATTTGCGTAGCTCCTCTGATGACTCTGGGCTGTCTCAAGATGCCGGCGAATAATCCTGACTTTTTCCTCTGCCTCCAAAAGTAACTCCGGTCCCAAAGTCCTCCTCTCACCCACGTCACTCCAATATAAGGGAGACCGACACTTGCGTCCATACAACGCCTCAAACGGAGCCATCTGGATGCTCGCCTGATAGCTGTTGTTGTACGCAAACTCAACCAAAGACAAGTGCCGGTACCACCCTCCTCCAAAATCCATAACGCACGCTCTCAGCATATCCTCGAGGGTCTGTATGGTGCGTTCTGACTGTCCATCGGTCTGTGGGTGGAAAGCGGTGCTAAACCTGAGCTGAGTCCCCAATGCAGAATGCAAACTCCCCCAAAAGCGTGATACGAATCTCGGGTCTCGATCTGACACAATCGAAGCAGGTATGCCGTGAAGCGTCACTATCTCATCCAGATATAACTGTGCCAAACGCTCTAGTGACCAGGTCATCTGAACCGGTAAGAAGTGTGCCGACTTGGTGAGTCTGTCCACAATAACCCAGATCGCATCAACCCCGCTCTGCGCCCTCGGCAATCCAGTGACGAAATCCATAGTGACGTGGTCCCATTTCCACTCGGGAATTGGGAGACTCTGCAACTTACCAGCAGGAACTCGATGCTCTGCCTTCACTTGCTGGCAAGTTAAACAATGAGCTACGAATCTCCCAATGTCCCGCTTCATTCCGGGCCACCAAAACTGTGCCTTGAGGTCCTTATACATCTTAGTACCTCCAGGATGGATGGTATAAGGTGTATAATGGGCCTCCCTCAAAATCTGATCTCTAATCTCCTGATCCATAGGCACACACACTCGGTCCCTGTACCGTAGTACTCCCGAGCTATCCATAGAAAAATCCCCTGTCTGATCCGCCTGAAGCTGCGTCCTGATCCTCGTCAAGTGGGGGTCCTCACTCTGAGTGTCCCTGATCCTCTCCAACAGAGTGGGCTGCAAGACCATAGACATGAGTCTAGCAGAGACCCCAGGGGATACTACCTCCAACTGTAACCGCCTCATCTGCTCGACCAACGGCGCCTGCTGCGAGATCAATAAGCTCAGACTCGTCCTCCTGCTCAAAGCATCCGCCACAACATTGGCCTTGCCGGGATGATAAAGGATACTCAGATCATAATCCTTTAACAGCTCCAACCACCGGCGTTGCCTCAAATTCAGCTCCTTTTGGGTAAACAGATACTTCAAGCTTTTGTGATCAGTATATATCTCGCAATGCTCTCCATACAAGTAATGCCGCCACAGCTTCAGAGCAAACACCACCGCTGCTAACTCCAGATCATGAGTAGGGTAATTTTTCTCATAGTCCTTCAATTGCCGTGAAGCATAGGCAATTACCCTACCATGCTGCATCAACACACACCCCAGACCACTATGTGAGGCATCACTGTAAATCACAAATCCTTCCCCCATAACTGGGAGGGCAAGGATTGGGGCGGTCATCAACCTCTGCTTCAGCTCCTCAAAGCAGCTCTGGCAAGTCTCGCTCCAAACAAACTTAACCCCTTTCCTGGTCAGACGAGTGAGGGGAGAGGAAAGCTTCGCAAAGCCTTCCACAAAACGCCGATAGTAGCCCGCCAAACCAAGAAAGCTCCGCACCTCGGTAATAGTCGTCGGCCTCGGCCAATCTCGAATAGCATCCACCTTGGCCGGATCCACCGCCACACCAGCAGCTGAAACAACATGACCCAGAAAGGCGACCTCCCGGAGCCAAAACTCGCACTTTTTGAACTTAGCATACAGCTTCTTCTCTCGCAGAAGCTGCAGCACGGTCCTCAAGTGCTCCTCGTGCTCCAGATCACTCCGGGAGTAGATCAGAATATCATCGATGAACACCACCACAAACCGGTCCAAAAAACGGCTGAAATATCCTGTTCATCAAATCCATGAATGCGGCAGGGGCATTTGTCAACTCGAAAGGCATCACAGTAAACTCATAATGCCCGTACCGCGATCTGAAAGCCGTTTTGGAGATGTCCTCGGCCCTCACCCTCAGCTGGTGGTAACCGGACTGCAGATCAATCTTCGAGAACACAGACGCTCCCTGCAGCTGATCAAACAAATCATCAATCCGGGGGAGGGGATACTTGTTCCGGATGGTCACTTTATTCAACTCCCTATAATCCACACACACAACCGAAGTGACCCATCCTTCTTCTTCACAAACAACACAGGCGCTCCCCACGGAGAAACACTGGGTCTGATGAGCCCCTATCCAAACGATCCTGAAGCTGGGCTTTCAACTCCCTCAACTCAGCTGGCGCCATCCTATAGGGTGCCTTTGAGATTGGTGCAGTCCCAGGGACTACATCAATCACAAACTCAATCTCCCTCTCCGGCGGCATCGTCGTCAACTCAGGGGGAAACACATCTGGGAACTCTCGGACAATAAGGATATCCTCGAGTCCCAGTGCCGCCGTAGGCACCTCCACCACAGTGGCCAAAAAGGCAGTGCAACCTCTGCTCAACATCCTCCTAGCTCTCGCCGAGGAAATAGTCGCTGCGAACAGCGTGCTCTGGCAGCCTCTGAAGATGAACTCCTCCTGTCCTGGCTCACGGAGAGTCACCGTCCTCTCTCTGCAGTCGATAGTGGCGGAATACCGTGACAGCCAATCCATCCCAAGCACCAAGTCAAAATCCTGGAGCTGCTGCAAGACAAGCAAGTCTGCAGGCAAAATCCAAGGCCCTAACTGCACCGGGCAAGCCACACAACGCTTCTTGACATGCAAAACATGATCAGGAACCAGAGCCTCTAATGCATGCGATAGAGAAACTACCTCTATACCAAGTAGGGATGCAAATGTCCTCCCAAAAGGAAAGTAATGCTCGAATAACAAATAAGACAAGAATCCAAATGCCAACAATAAACCATACCTGCCACCACACAGTCAGCCGTAGCAGGATCCCCCGCCTGCGCTAAGCCGCCCTGACCACTCAACAATGGCTGTCTCTCACCAGAAGGGCGTGGAGGCGAAACTCGGTCTGCCTGGAGACCTGTCGGTGAAGCTTCCGGTCGCAGCTGGGAAGTGGTAGGAACAGATGCCGAAGTCGATGCTGCACATGCCGGCTGGGGGCACGAAGCCCGCAAATGTCCAAACTGGCCACAAAGATAGCAGCGTCCCTGCTGCTGATCACTAGTACTGGCAAGGTGCTGACCTCCACAGAAAATGCACCTGTCTGCCTGCTGAGGCCGCCTCTGCTGCCGCTGCCATCTCTGTAATCTCGACTGCGACCCCTGCTGGGAGGTGGTAGGGGCCAATGCTAAAGGAGGTGCTACTAAGGTCCGAAAGGGGCACGTAGCTCGGATGTGGCCCGGCTGCCCACATCGGAAGCAACGACCCTCCCTCAAGCTACAAGTATCAGATGGATGCTGCCCCCCACAGAAAACACACCGGGCCGACGCCCGAGACCGTCGAGACTGCTGCTGCGGTGGCCTCTGAGTCCTACCAGGTCCTCGTCGATCATGACGCCCACGGCCAGGAGGCTGAGGCCGCGGGGGTCGTGATGGTCTCCCTGAACTGGCCTGTCCATCATCATCCGGGGCTGGGCGTTTCCTGTCTGGACGTTGCTCTGAAGCCTCGGCCCCCCCGCCAATCGCCAAGTCACCCCGCTGTGCCAGTAACCGCTCCAAGCGCTGATCCTGACAAAAGCTCCTCGCCACTAACTGGGTCACCAAAGCCCGCAACTCTCCCAACTCGGCGGTCACCGCCCGCTCAGACTCCTCGGAATGAGCGGGGGTACCCCGGGTGGGTGAACGACGACGCGGAGACATCCTGCCACAGTAAACCAAGAATCAGCAACCAAACCCCACAAGACCCAATCTAGCGAAAGTCGAAGACATTCCCCTATTTCTGCAACTTTATGTTGTCTGCAGCCAACATAATTGTTCAACAGAAATAGGGTCTGTCGATCCCTCTTCACTAGCTGGAAGAGTCAACTGACCAAAATCACTGACTTTCGCAAAATATCACGCCACTCACGCCCTAACATCCTAGGGTCTGCCAAAAGCCTAGGGTTTCCTAAGTCCCAATTGACCTATCCCTAAGCTCTGATACCAACTTAATCTGTCACGCCCCGGGTGTAAACCAGAACCCGGGCCCGTCTACAGATCCGCCGTGCATGCGGTATTTCCCACATACACGAAGCGTCGGTAACCTGCTCAGATATAAGAAATAATAATAAAAGAGCAAAATAATCAGAGCTAAACTAAAACTACTGTATCTCAGACAGAAGCTGGAAGTAAAAGAGTACAACAGTGAAATAAAATACAGATGTCTCTCCCAGCTCACCACTAAAATACAAACAGCTGGCAGAAGCCAGACCCAAAAAGAAGTAAACAAAAACTATCTGAGGAGACCAGGTACCCAAAATGTCCAGCTACAACCCTCGGGTGGCTCTCTAACTAGTCCGCAATCTGCTTACCTCGATCAGTTGCTGAAGGCCTAGCAACTCCCGCAGAGGACTCTGCAAAACAAAGGGGAAGAAAGAAACAAGAAAGACAATGTGGGTAAGTACTACCATAAACAGTAGCCTCCCCTAGTGGGTAAAGCCTCAGCTCAGATATGCCCACCAGGTGATCAGAGGCAAAAGGGGAAAGGAGAAGAAACGGGGGTGCAGATAAATGAAGCAACTGATAAAATGCTATCCCTATATGCCTCTACATGACCAACCAATAAGGATGGAGAAAGTGATGCATCAGAATCAAGAAGCCTGTCAAATCGACCCAATCTGACCGCCAGTGAACACTGGCACTGCCTGCTCTGCTGTCGAACTCAAGAACCTAGCATGGTGCCCGGCGCTCTGCACCGTGGAAAGCCTACTCCGGAGTGGCACTCGAGGGGAGCGACCCACACGAGTAAAGTATCACTGTAACAAGCATCTCTGTAACCACTGTCTCATAATAGCAGGACTGGATCATGACTATGATCAAAGTGGGAAACTCCGTCCACTAAAGAAAGCCCGATCCCCAAAACACCCAATCTGATGCAATAGTAACAACCCGGTCAACCACCCAAGATCCGTGGTCGCCGCAACACCCTGTCAAAAGCCCAACCTGTCCCAAATCCCCAATACCTGACTACACTGTCCAACACCCGCTCGAACCCGAGCGACTATGCCGCAAGTCTATCAATAATAGGAGAAGAAAAGAATAAATGCATGGTTTCTCCTAAGTCAAGTCCCAAAAGATAGTATAGCAGTAAAAGATGACATAATTAAGTGACCCGTTTAATCATGCATTGTCTCAATATTTTGTCCATTTTCCAAGAATAATCAGTTTAGAGGATAAAGGCTAAGGTGACAGTCACATATGAACAATCATCCATTTTGCAGTCCTCAATTTATATTCTGCCCCTAAACATGCAGTCCAGAATAATTACGCAATTGATTTAAGGTAATCATGCTACCACAAATTCCACATGGATCAATTAACAATTAACTAATTTCCCTAGAGCATGCAAGACTATCAATCAATAAATTAGCATCAACAATGTGGGGGCGTTCTGATGTTCCTAGTGGGCATATCAAAGGAGAGGAGTACAACAACCACCCACCTGAAGTGCGAACTGTCCGGATCCGTACAGATGAAAATACCAAAATTCCAAATCCTTGCTTCCACAAATTCAGCACACCCGTAATACTCCTGGTACAATACAAAGTCCACTAAATACACTTAGGCTCCCAAATATTGCTCTTATAATCACATACAACATCGGATTCAAAACTGTTAAATTATCACCTGCAGAAAGTGCCCAGGAAATTCCAAGAAAAATGTCACGGCGATCCTCGCGTCGATAGCTTCGCAACGGTACCTTGCACGCCCAAATCTGAGTTCGGTAAGTCAAGATATAAATTCGGCAAAAGGGGTACATCATACAAAAATCTGTGCTAAAAACTGCACACTGTTCACTGAGAAAACAGTGATTTTCACCTCGAAATAATACTCTGGAAAATCCAAAAAAAATACGAGCGCGTTCCTTGCGATCCGTAGATGAAAAAGTTGTACAAGCTCGTTTTCGTCTGACGCTCGTGCGCGAAGATATGTTAAAAATACCCCGTTGCTGTCAAGGAAATCCATACAGAAAAAGGGGTCACTGTTTGCCTCGGGATCCGTGCCAAAATCTCGAAACAGGAAGACGCGATCAAAACGAGAGATGAAGCCCTACCTCTTAGGAGTCTGTCGGAGCAAGAATCACAGCAAAATGATCTTGGGGTAGCCCAGGGGAGCTAAAACACTGTCGCTGCGCCGAAGAAGAACCCAGGAATGCAACGCCGTGCCGCACCGTAAAATGGGGAACCTCGGGATGCGTGCCTCCAGAAAATCTGAAACTTGGCAGGTAGATCAAGAACTTGGAGATGAACAACTTTACTGAAGGGGGCTCGGGCAGAAGGTGAAAGGGTTGAGAGAAAAGAAGCAAAGAAGGGGGCTCGGGTTGGTATATATAGTGTAGTTGGAACAATTGGGAAAATTCCCATTTTTTCCCGGAATTCGGGCGCCCGAATCTTTCGGGCTGCTACAGTAATGGGCCCGGCCCATTACTGTGCAAGCCCGAAACGATTCGGGCCCGCCACGTAGCCCACTACACTGCTCCCCAGGGCCCCGCTGCACCCGGCGCACCTGCGCCCGCCAATGGCGGTGCGCCACGTGGCCCCCGGCGACCGTGCACCGCGCACGTCGCGCCGTGCACCGCGCACGTCGCCCTGCCCCCCTGCGCGTACGGTCACCTGCCCCGCGTACGGCACCTGCCCCGGTCACCCACTCCACAGATTGCGTGGACCGGGAGCACAACACAGAACCAGCCAACAGCCGCCATGTGTCCGCCAGGTCTACCGTGCACCCACGTCCACGGTCCGTGGACCGCGCGCCGTGGACCACCCTACCGGACACTGCCACGTGGCACCCCGCAGTGGCGCACGCCGACGCCGTGGACCGCGCACCTGCCCGCGCGCCCGGGCGCCTGCCCGCGCCCTGCCCGCGCCGCGTGCCGCCGCCTGCCGCCTGCCCGAGGCTGCGCCGCCGCCCGCCGACGCTGCCCGCCGCCGGCGGCCGCCGCCGGCGATCGCCGGAGACACTGTTCCGGCGTGAACAGTAACCGCAAGCTCAAAAATAGCAAGTAAATAGCCCATCTTAACCGTTTTCGCGCGCTGATTCCAAATACGACGTCCGTTTCGCCAAAATCCACTTCCAAAATTTGCCGGGGGCTCCCGAAAAGGTAAACTTAATCCATTTTTCACGCCGGGTCGTTTTCTTGGTTCCAAAAAGCGCGCAGATACCTCTAACACCCCAAATGGGCTCCCAGACAAACAGAAAAGCTCCAAATCGACAGAAAACCACAACAAACCTCCGCTTTGGCCTAAAACCTCTCTAACGTTCGGCAAAAACAGCCGACGGCCAAACACAACAACCCAAAGCTTCACAGGGTCCATTTGTGGCATCCATTTGATGTGCTATGGGCCGAATACACCATCAACAGGTGTTAGCACAGAGAAAATGCGGGGAAAAGCTGTGTGGAGTTCAGGGATCCTACATGATATGCCCACTAGGAACATCAGAACGCCCCCACATTGTTGATGCTAAATTGTTGATTGATAGTCTTGCATGCTCTAGGGAAATTAGTTAATTGTTAATTGTTCCATGTGGAATATGTGGTAGCATGATTACCTTAAATCAATTGCGTAATTATTCTGGACTGCATGTTTAGGGGCAGAATAGAAATTGAGGACTGCAAAATTGATGATTGTTCATATGTGACTGTCACCTTAGCCTTTATCCTCTAAACTGATTATTCTCGGAAAATGGACAAAATATTGAGACAATGCATGATTAAACGGGTCACTTAATTATGTCATCTTTTACTGCTATACTATCTTTTGGGGACTTGACTTAGGAGAAACCTTGCATTTATTCTTTTCTTCTCCTATTATTGATAGACTTGCGGCATAGTCGCTCGGGTTCGAGCGGGTGTTGGACAGTGTAGTCAGGTATTGGGGATTTGGGACAGGTTGGGCTTTTGACAGGGTGTTGCGGCGACCACGGATCTTGGGTGGTTGACCGGGTTGTTACTATTGCATCAGATTGGGTGTTTTGGGGATCGGGCTTTCTTTAGTGGACGGAGTTTTTCACTTTGATCATAGTCATGATCCAGTCCTGCTATTATGAGACAGTGGTTACAGAGATGCTTGTTACAGTGATACTTTACTCGTGTGGGTCGCTCCCCTCGAGTGCCACTCCGGAGTAGGCTTTCCACGGTGCAGAGCGCCGGGCACCATGCTGGTTTCTTGAGTTCGACAGCAGAGCAGGCAGTGCCAGTGTTCACTGGCGGTCAGATTTGGGTCATTTTGACAGGCTTCTTGATTCTGATGCATCACTTTCTCCATCCTTATTGGTTGGTCATGTAGAGGCATATTAGGGATAGCATTTTATCAGTTGCTTCATTTATCTGCACCCCCATTTCTTCTCCTTTCCCCTTTTGCCTCTGATCACCTGGTGGGCATATCTGAGCTGAGGCTTTACCCACTAGGGGAGGCTACTGTTTATGGTAGTACTTACCCTCATTGTCTTTCTTGTTTCTTTCTTCCCCTTTGTTTTGCAGAGTCCTCTGCGGGAGTTGCTGGGCCTTCAGCAACTGATCGAGGTAAGTAGATTGCGGACTAGTTAGAGAGCCACCCGAGGGTTGTAGCTGGACATTTTGGGTACCTGGTCTCCTCAGACAGTTTTTGTTTACTTCTTTTTGGGTCTGGCTTCTGCCAGCTGTTTGTATTTTAGTGGTTAGCTGGGAGAGACATCTGTATTTTATTTCACTGTTGTACTCTTTTACTTTCAGCTTCTGTCTTAGATACAGTAGTTTTAGTTTAGCTTTGATTATTTTTGCTCTTTTATTATTATTTCTTATATCTGAGCAGGTTACCGACGCTTCGTGTATGTGAGAAATACCGCATGCACGGCGGATCTGTAGACGGGCCCGGGTTCTGGTTTACACCCGGGGCGTGACACTGCATCTACACTTCGAGAGGATCGCAACGGTGATTTTTTTGGAGGACTCTTCGCAGGTGAAAATTAGCCATCTTTGTGACTGATTTCACATATAGCATAGTGCAGTTTTGTTGGGACTAAGTTTTGCACTGTATTCGACTTTGTTGCAGTTTTCGCTAGGATTTGGGCGTGATTTCTTATCTGCACCTTTGTTGCACGCCCGCTGATATTTGTGCACCGCATTGTTGGACTGCTTCACTGTTTTGCTCGCCACCGCTGATCCAGGAGGAGTTTTTAGGAGATTCTTATTTCGTTGGGACCGTAGACTCTGTGGGAACGCGCGTGCCATACTTTCGACCGAGGGACTTCTGATTTGCGCATTCCAGGTGGGTTGGATTTTTTTCCAAATCGACGGACTATTTTCTAATTCTATCTTGTAGTGGACATGCATGATAGATAAGTTAATTGAGATACATGCAGGGTAGAGTTAGTGACTTATTTATTGATCGAGATATATGCATGATATTATGGGGGATTTATTTATTGATGTAGGATGATGCATGATAGTATACGGAAATAATTATGGATTAATTTGATTATATGCTAGAGTTAGCATTTTTTTTTAGTATCGGTTATGTTGTATGTTTAATTATGGAACCTTGACTTGCACCCCGTCATATGCTTGCATGTTTAACCAGACTAGCAAAAAACTCTCATTTGGGCAAGGTTATTTTATACTTCAGTCTTTGTAGTAGCCCCGATCCCCGTGTTGCTTCTCCCATAACCCACATTGTGGAACACCTATTACTGGTGTGTCGGACCCGCAACGCGTCAAATGGACTCGTTGGACGGACTCTGTGAGGCCTCTGGATTGAGCCTGCCCTTCGGCTATTTTTATCGGAAATTAGAAAGAGATTTAGGCTAATCTGAGGTCATTTTTGGATTCAACGCGGAAAAACGTCAAAAATTGGCTATTTACTTGCCTTTTTCGGAGTCCGGATGCCCAAAAACGGACTCCCGGAAGTTTTCTGCGCATTTTGGTGCATGGGGAAAGCCCTGGACTAGCCTTGTGCCACATGGTAGCCTCGGATTGGCCGGAGCATGCGGTGCGGTCCACAGAGAGTTGGTGTTGGTGCATGGACCGGGCGCGGGGGACACGTGGCATCCCGTGATTAAACGGCTCTCGCGACGCGATCCACGGAAACGCACCGGTTGGCACATGGACCAGGGCGGGCCACGTGGCGGCCTCGGAGTGGCCGGCTCACGCGCGCGCGGTCCACGCGCTAGGGGGAGCAAGCAGGGCAGGTAGGGCAGGTGACCGAGCCGACGTGGGGGCGCCACGTGGCGCCCTGCGATTGGCGGGCGCCACCGCCCCACATTCGGCGGTCGAGCCACGTGGCGCACGCCTGCTGGCTCCGCACGCGCTGTCCGCTGTTCGGGACACGTGTCGAAGCCAGGAGGATTCGGGTGCTGACCGTGGGCCGGGCCGGGGGCACTGTTGGGCGCACTGTAGGCGCCCGAAACTTTCGGGAGCCCCGAAATTGGGCCCAAAAGCCCAATAATGTGGTTTTTTGTGGGCTGTTGGGTGAGGCCTATAAATAGGCCGTGTTCATTGGCCTTTTACCTTTTTTTCCCGAGCTTTTCTGCCTCTTAGCCCTCTACTGACTTTGTTATTAATCTTGTTTTACATCTTGGGAAGGAGTTTCGAAATTTTTGGAGGCCGCGGCATCGACGTCTTCGGCGAGTTAGCGCAGTGCGACGTTCTTTTCTTGGTGGCCCATTTCCGTCGCGTTTCGGTCCACGAGGTCCATAGGGCTACCCCGACAAAATTTTTGGACGATTTTGACGGCTCAGAATCACGATAGGTAAATCTACGATTTTTGTATTTTCCACTCCTCCCAGATTTGAGTTTTTCTTGGGGTTTCGAGTACATTTTTGAGCCCTATTTTGCTGGTGGTTGTTCCTGGACAACAGCACCTTGTTGGAGTTTTATCTCTGCACTCGAGTATCGGAATTCGACGTTTTAGGACTCAATCGACATCTCCGCATCGCGAGGATCACTCTCGTATTTTTATTAGAATTTTTGGAGTTGTTCTCGCAGGTGATAATCAAGCTTCTCTGGGACTGAAATTTCAGCAAACTGTACACTTGGGATTGTATGTTGTTTGTAACTTTGGACTGTATCTTTGTACCCAGGAGGAGTTTTTGAGTGTTTCTGGACCCGTTGGAATTGTGGGAATTGGAGGATTATTCCCGTGTAGTTTCAGCTTTTTAGACTTTGGACAGCTTTGAACTTCCAGGTGGGTTGCTTCGTCTTCAAAACTGGCGGACTGATCAATAATTCTATATTGTAGGAATCATGCATGATTGTGAGTGTATTAGGAAGCATGCTAGAAAGAGAGAATTGATGTTACTTTTGTTGCTATGATGATCATATTGACTTATTGCTTCCTAGATCTGTAAATGAAATGCTATCTTTGGAACTTGACCTAGCACCTCGTCATATGCTACATGTTAACCAGACTAATAGAAAACTCCAACTTGGGCTAGGCTATTTATGCTTTAGACATTCCCACACTGTTATCTATTCTTTTACCTGGACTTAGAGCTTCCTCGCGACAGCCGGAGCGATGACCACCAGCACCGAGCGGGCGAGTTTATGCCGCACAGGTTGAGGATGCGTCAGCGGCCGACCATGTCGTCGCAGGTATTATTTTGATTCTGCAGTTCGTGCTCGAGCTCTTTTTGATACCGGTGCTTCACACTCATTCATCAGTAGAGCATTTGCATCCCTACATGTTATAGAGATAGTTTCATTATCGCATGCATTAGAGGTTCAGATTCCAGATCATGTTTTGTGTGTCAAGGAGTGTTGTAGGGCTTGCCCCGTGCAGTTGGGATCTTGGATCTTGCCGGCAGACTTGGTTGTCTTGCGGCAGCTCTAGGATTTTGATGTTGTATTAGGTATGGATTGGTTGTCGCGGTATTTTGCCACCATCGACTGCAGAGATAGGACTGTGACCCTCCGCTAGCCTGTGTTACGGTATTTTGGTGTTGGCATATTTCGTGAGTCAAGTCAGTGAGTTGAGTCGGAGTCTTGAAGTGATCAAATTGTCAATCAGCAATCGAAGACTTAGAGAAGATTCAACAAGAGCTCAAGTTGACACTCTGTGTCTTGAGTCTTGAAGATTGAAGTTGAAGAATTGTGGATCATATACATCAATCTTTGAGAAAATGGATTCGGATTGATCAGGTACGTTTAACTAAATAATTTTGGTGATCCGAATACTTGTTATAGTGTAGAAACACTTGGATGAATTTGTAATTGCATAAAAATCAAAAACTGGACATTTTACTTGTTCAGATTCCGGACCGGGCTGTCACGCCCCGGGTGTAAACCAGAACCCGGGCCCGTCTACAGATCCGCCGTGCACACGGTATTTCCCGCGTACACGAAGCGCCAAACCTGCTCAGATATATAAGAGATATAATAAAAGAGCAATAAAAACAGAGCTGAACTAAAACTAATACATCTCAGACTGAAGCTGGAAATAAAATACAATACATCTGTATAAATGATACATCTGTCTCTCCCAGCTCACCAAAATAAATACAACCTGCTGGCAAAAGCCAGTCCCAAAGTAAAAGTACAACCGTCTGAGGAAACACGGGTACACCAACAGTCCAGCTAACACGCTCAACCTGCCTCGAAGTCTATCTACTCAGCCGTCCTCTCTCCTCGACCCGTCGCTGAGACCCAGCGGCACCCGCAGAAGACACTGCAAAACAAGGGAGAAGAAAAAGAGGAAAGAAGAATGGGGGTAAGACTACCAGTAAACCAGTAGCCTCCCCTAGTGGGTAAAACCTCAAATCCTGACACACCCACTAGGTCTACCAGAGGCAAAAAGGAAAGAAGTGTGGTAAGCAATGATGACTGCCGAAAACAGAAAACTACCACTACTATGCCTCTAATATGCCAAGCTAAAGAGATAGCTAACTGTATGCATCAGAACATAAATGCCTGCCTACCTAGACCCAATCGATACACCAGTGAGCACTGGTACTGCCTGCTCTGCCTGCCTGCCCAATCGGGTATGCTGGCCAACGCATAACACCGATAGGGAAAAGGGAGTCTCAAGGACTCGAAGCCTGTAAAACGCACACTCCGGAGTGGCACTCGAGGGGAGCGACCCACACGAGTATAATGCCTGGGTAACAAGTGCCAAAATAATGCCTGGGCAACAAGTACCAAATCAGCAGGACTGGATCATGACTCTGGTCAAAGTGGGAAAGCCCATCCACTAAAAGGAGACCCGATCTCAACCCGATGCAAGATAAACAAATAGTGGGAAATCCCACCCACTAAAAGGAGACCCGATACCCAATCTGATGCAATAACCACTGTCTGGTCAACTGCCCAAGGTCCGCGGTTGCCGCAATACCCTGCCACCAAGCCTGCCCGTCCCCAAAATCCAAGATCCACAATCGGGTAGAATAATCGATATCCGGTCAACCGCCTACTGTCCGCGGTTGCCGCAATAACCCCCAAGTCCGACATCAAGTACACCCTGTCTCTGACCCCAAGGTCCCGGCTACACTATCCCAAACCCCCGCTCGAACCCGAGCAACATGACTCGAAAGTCTAAATAGAAGGAGAAAGAAAGCAATCATGGTTTCTCCTAAGTCAAATCCCGATATGATAGTGTAGCAATAAAAGATGGCCTATCTAGATGTCCATACAAGCATGCAAGTGTTCTCAAGGAAATATAATTAAAGGCATTAATCATTAACAGTATCCACCTACGCATGTCATCTACCCTCAAGTAGTACCATCAACAGGATAATCAAATAGTCCAACATAAATATTCCACATGCAAGGTTAACCTCTATCAAAGCAACCCTATTCCCACACTGGCATGCATAAACCCCAACCCCAATCATGATTAATCAAGATGTCCAATAAAGGGGATCACTCTAATATTCCTAGTGAGCATGTCAAAATAGAGGTAATAAACAACCGCCCACCTCGAGCGCTAAATCCAGATCCCAACAGCGAAGTCCGCGCCCGGTCTCAACCGTCCTCGCAAAACTGTGCCAAAAATCCCAAAGGATACACACACACAATTATTATCCAAGTTAACCCCAAAATCTGTCCCCAAAACCAGATTTACTGTTCAGCCATTTTTACCTGCGAAATGTGCCCACAAAATTCCCATTTTT
Organism: Tillandsia fasciculata; assembly: GCA_029168755.2. NCBI lineage: Eukaryota > Viridiplantae > Streptophyta > Magnoliopsida > Poales > Bromeliaceae > Tillandsia > Tillandsia fasciculata. The sequence continues at coordinate 9,204 of JAQOTM010000334.1, read as the reverse complement.
ACCTGCGAAATGTGCCCACAAAAATACCACTGCGATCTACGCGACGAACCGGTCGAAACGAGTACCTGCATGTTTTCCCACGATTTTTCTATGCTGAGAACGAAAATCGACAAGAGGACCACCTCAAACAATATTTTTACCCAAAAACTGTGCTACAAGGTTCTGTAAAAAGGGGTTCTCACCTTCAGGGAAATTCCACGAAATTCCACAAAAATTCAGAGAGATTCCTTGTGAGGTGTAGATGCAAATCCCCTTTTGAATCGCCTCAATCCGATGTCCGGTTGCGGAGATATCACCAAAACAATCCAGCGCTGTCCAAAACTCCACCCCAGAAAATGGGGTTACAAGATGATCCGAAAAACCCAGGAAAACCTCGGAATGAGGGAAAACCAGTAGAAATAAGAAATGTAGCCCTACCTGTTACGAAGAAGATGGCGCAAGAATCGCTGAGAAATACTGCTTGGTTAGCTCGGGGGAGCTAAAACACTGTCGCTGCGCCGAAGAACAATCCAGGAATGCAACGTCGCGCCGCGCCGAAAAATCCAAATCTCGGGATCCGTGCCTCATAAATTCTCCAAACTTCACAGGATGCTTCCCCTCTTCTTGATGAAGATTTCATCTTCTCACCTCTAATGGAGATGGAGCCTCTAAGATGGAGAAATAAGCCCTTCAATGAGCCTCGGATGGGATTAATGGAGAAAACCAGAAAAACAATTCACAAAATTCCCTTTGTGTCCTGCCGAACACGGAACGCCGAAAGCCACCACTGAAATGGTGACACGTGTCCCGACCAATTCTGCCGCCGAAACCGCCTACTGCCCTGCACAGTTGACCAACCAATCGGGGAGCGCCACGTGTCCACCTCACAGTTCCGTGAACCCGGTGCACGAGCCTCTGTGGACCGAACGAATGGGAAGATGCCACGTGTCCAATACCGGTGCACCGTAGACCATGAGCCATCCAGAGTATCCGTGAACCAAGTGCTGTGAGCCAGCCAACAAAAGAATGCCACGTGTCCTCCGCCTGGTGCACGCCCGCGCGGTGGACCGGCCGCCTGCCCGCGCCCCCGCCGCTGCTGCCCGCGCCCTCTGCGCCTGCCCGCGGCCGCGCGCCGCCTGCCCGAGCGCCTCCGCCGTCTTCCGCCGCCGCCCGCCGCCGCCGGCCGCCGCCGGCGATCGCCGGAAATACTGTTCCGGCGAAAACAGTAACCCGAAGCCCAAAAATGCCGCAAATACACCGTCTGAAGCGTTTTCGCGCGCTGAATCCGATTTTGACGTCCGTTTCGCCAAATTCTCACTCTAAAAATTGCCGAAGGCTCCCGGAAGGGTATTCTTGGTCCAAATTCGCGCCGAGTCCAATCTCAATATCCGTTTTGCGCGCAAACACCTCTAAACAACCGATGGGCCCCGATCACCCACGTGATCCATTTGAAGCCCGGAGTCCAACACTTGTGTCCAAATTGGCGCCCGAACACCGCCGACATGCCCCGTAAGCCTCCAGAAGCTGCTGGTCACTCTGTAAAAGCCCCAAATACCTCCCGCACACCGCGTAGGCCTCCAATAGCCACCCCAACACACCGCAACCGCTCTGCGGAGATCCAGGTCATCACATCCTCCCCCACTAAAAGAAAGTTTCGTCCTCGAAACTAAAGTCGTTCCTCCACTCGGAATCTCAACCAAATAGAGGGGGTAATTATCCAATCATCCACCACTCAAGCTCCCAAGGCTGACAAATACCTCCTCCAGAGACGCGATATCCTCGGGTCTCTAACCAGAATGAAACAAAGGAGAACACTCCAGAGGGCCACGCCACCTCAACTAGGTACAGCTGGGCTAACTGCTCGGCCATCAAGTAGTCTGCATCGGTACAAGCATCTGTCCCCGCTAAGGCCTCAGATAATCCAACCACAAGTCCAACAACACCCAGCTCAACCCGAGTACCTCGGTACTCCCAAGGCATCCGATATAAGTCCCCCAACTGATCACGTAGACTCTGATCTCTAATCCAAAACCGTCGGGATGTAGAAGCACATCCCTAACCCTCCGGCATCAACACTCAGCCATGAGCAGTCGAGAGAACCAGATTGCAAATCCAACTTCGCGGAGATCCAATACCCTTGAAGCTGGTAAAACAAATCCTGCTGGACAGAAGGGTGCTAGCTCCCGATGGTCACTTCATCAAATTCTTACGGGTCCTCACGAAGCCGAAGTGAACTAACCTTCCACAACTCGAATAGCACCGGCGCCCCCAAAGGTGCCACACTTGGCCTGACACAAATCCAACACATCAAATCCTGGAGTTGGGTCCTCAACTCCCAAACTGGTGTCATGTCAAACAACTCCGATAGGAGAACAGCTAGGAACTCACCACCAAAAAGGGTACCTCCAAGTCCTGGTGCTGCCGCAGATCCCTCAAACCCACCAGCCAAAAGGCTACTCACCTACTACGAGACATCCGCCTCGCTCACAAGGTCAAAACCAAAGAGGCGAAGATACTCTCAAGCAAACCAAGTACACCAACACCTCCAGGCCTACAGGTAAAACCAAGGACTCAACCGCACCGGGCAGGACCCATAACACGTCCCTACGTGCTAAGGATCGGGAATACGACCTCCCGAACACCCGGTAACCGTCCTACCCTTAACCCAAACAATGAAGCCAAACACTACCCACCAAGAAGGGAAAAACCTCTCGTATCGAAAGATACGAACCCAAGAGCCTGGAACAATTCAAACCTACCGCCACACTGGCCGCTGAAATCCATGTGCTCTGACGGTCTCAAAATCCACTATCCAGAAAAGAAACCAGGAATGCCTCATCCGACTGACCTGTCCTCCATCACCCGGCGCCAAGCGCCCCAATCAGAACTCGCCTCAGGCGGCAGATCCCAATCCCAAGGAACTGCAATGCCACGCTCCATACCCGGTGCCTACTCCAATGAGGCGTCCCCAATACTCTCAATCCCCCACCGAATAAGACCCTGCCTCCAAAGGCTCCATACTCGGTCCCACAAGTCAGGGCAACTCATCCGCCAGATCTGGCTCACTCCTTCAATGCAATCCCACAGTTTTCCCTGCTGTCAACTGTCCACCCTTCCTCGGTGCCCCAGCACTAAACGTCGGCACGGAGGGCTACTCACTAGTCCGACAACTGTGCCACTGCACTGATCCGACAACTGTGTCACCGCGCCGACAACTGCACCACTGTGCTGATCCGACCACTGTGTCACCGCGCTGCTCCGACAACTGTGTCACTGCTCCGACAACTGCACCACTGTGCTGATCCGACCACTGTGTCACCGCGCTGCTCCGACAACTGTGTCACTGCTCCGACAACTGCACCACTGTGCTGATCCGACCACTGTGTCACCGCGCTGCTCCGCTGCTGATCTGCCTCCAACACTCCTACCCTTCGGGTCCGAAGCCCCCCCCCAGACCCCAATCTGGGCATCCGGCCCGAAACAACCAGCTCAGGCCCAACTGCCGCACCAAGGTGCACTCGGGTCAGAGCCCCAACGTCGGGGAGACACCGCTCACCACGACAAAACCGCAAATCAGCACACCCCAAACACTCGACCCAATCTAGCGAAAGTCAAAGGCATCCCCCTATTTTTGTAACGTTATGTTGTCTGCAGCCAACATAACTGTCCCACAAAAATAGGATATGCCGATCCCTCTTCACTCACTGGAAGAGTCAAAACCAAATCACCGACTTTCGCCAAAAGTCACGTCACTCACGTCCTGCCTTCCTAGGGTCTGCCAAAGCCTAGGGTTTCCTAAGTCCCAACTGACCTATCCCTAAGCTCTGATACCAACTTAATCTGTCACGCCCCGGGTGTAAACCAGAACCCGGGCCCGTCTACAGATCCGCCGTGCACACGGTATTTCCCGCGTACACGAAGCGCCAAACCTGCTCAGATATATAAGAGATATAATAAAAGAGCAATAAAAACAGAGCTGAACTAAAACTAATACATCTCAGACTGAAGCTGGAAATAAAATACAATACATCTGTATAAATGATACATCTGTCTCTCCCAGCTCACCAAAATAAATACAACCTGCTGGCAAAAGCCAGTCCCAAAGTAAAAGTACAACCGTCTGAGGAAACACGGGTACACCAACAGTCCAGCTAACACGCTCAACCTGCCTCGAAGTCTATCTACTCAGCCGTCCTCTCTCCTCGACCCGTCGCTGAGACCCAGCGGCACCCGCAGAAGACACTGCAAAACAAGGGAGAAGAAAAAGAGGAAAGAAGAATGGGGGTAAGACTACCAGTAAACCAGTAGCCTCCCCTAGTGGGTAAAACCTCAAATCCTGACACACCCACTAGGTCTACCAGAGGCAAAAAGGAAAGAAGTGTGGTAAGCAATGATGACTGCCGAAAACAGAAAACTACCACTACTATGCCTCTAATATGCCAAGCTAAAGAGATAGCTAACTGTATGCATCAGAACATAAATGCCTGCCTACCTAGACCCAATCGATACACCAGTGAGCACTGGTACTGCCTGCTCTGCCTGCCTGCCCAATCGGGTATGCTGGCCAACGCATAACACCGATAGGGAAAAGGGAGTCTCAAGGACTCGAAGCCTGTAAAACGCACACTCCGGAGTGGCACTCGAGGGGAGCGACCCACACGAGTATAATGCCTGGGTAACAAGTGCCAAAATAATGCCTGGGCAACAAGTACCAAATCAGCAGGACTGGATCATGACTCTGGTCAAAGTGGGAAAGCCCATCCACTAAAAGGAGACCCGATCTCAACCCGATGCAAGATAAACAAATAGTGGGAAATCCCACCCACTAAAAGGAGACCCGATACCCAATCTGATGCAATAACCACTGTCTGGTCAACCGCCCAAGGTCCGCGGTTGCCGCAATACCCTGCCACCAAGCCTGCCCGTCCCCAAAATCCAAGATCCACAATCGGGTAGAATAATCGATATCCGGTCAACCGCCTACTGTCCGCGGTTGCCGCAATAACCCCCAAGTCCGACATCAAGTACACCCTGTCTCTGACCCCAAGGTCCCGGCTACACTATCCCAAACCCCCGCTCGAACCCGAGCAACATGACTCGAAAGTCTAAATAGAAGGAGAAAGAAAGCAATCATGGTTTCTCCTAAGTCAAATCCCGATATGATAGTGTAGCAATAAAAGATGGCCTATCTAGATGTCCATACAAGCATGCAAGTGTTCTCAAGGAAATATAATTAAAGGCATTAATCATTAACAGTATCCACCTACGCATGTCATCTACCCTCAAGTAGTACCATCAACAGGATAATCAAATAGTCCAACATAAATATTCCACATGCAAGGTTAACCTCTATCAAAGCAACCCTATTCCCACACTGGCATGCATAAACCCCAACCCCAATCATGATTAATCAAGATGTCCAATAAAGGGGATCACTCTAATATTCCTAGTGAGCATGTCAAAATAGAGGTAATAAACAACCGCCCACCTCGAGCGCTAAATCCAGATCCCAACAGCGAAGTCCGCGCCCGGTCTCAACCGTCCTCGCAAAACTGTGCCAAAAATCCCAAAGGATACACACACACAATTATTATCCAAGTTAACCCCAAAATCTGTCCCCAAAACCAGATTTACTGTTCAGCCATTTTTACCTGCGAAATGTGCCCACAAAATTCCCAGAAAAATACCACTGCGATCTACGCGACGAACCGGTCGAAACGAGTACCTGCATGTTTTCCCACGATTTTTCTATGCTGAGAACGAAAATCGACAAGAGGACCACCTCAAACAATATTTTTACCCAAAAACTGTGCTACAAGGTTCTGTAAAAAGGGGTTCTCACCTTCAGGGAAATTCCACGAAATTCCACAAAAATTCAGAGAGATTCCTTGTGAGGTGTAGATGCAAATCCCCTTTTGAATCGCCTCAATCCGATGTCCGGTTGCGGAGATATCACCAAAACAATCCAGCGCTGTCCAAAACTCCACCCCAGAAAATGGGGTTACAAGATGATCCGAAAAACCCAGGAAAACCTCGGAATGAGGGAAACCAGTAGAAATAAGAAATGTAGCCCTACCTGTTACGAAGAAGATGGCGCAAGAATCGCTGAGAAATACTGCTTGGTTAGCTCGGGGGAGCTAAAACACTGTCGCTGCGCCGAAGAACAATCCAGGAATGCAACGTCGCGCCGCGCCGAAAAATCCAAATCTCGGGATCCGTGCCTCATAAATTCTCCAAACTTCACAGGATGCTTCCCCTCTTCTTGATGAAGATTTCATCTTCTCACCTCTAATGGAGATGGAGCCTCTAAGATGGAGAAATAAGCCCTTCAATGAGCCTCGGATGGGATTAATGGAGAAAACCAGAAAAACAATTCACAAAATTCCCTTTGTGTCCTGCCGAACACGGAACGCCGAAAGCCACCACTGAAATGGTGACACGTGTCCCGACCAATTCTGCCGCCGAAAACCGCCTACTGCCCTGCACAGTTGACCAACCAATCGGGGAGCGCCACGTGTCCACCTCACAGTTCCGTGAACCCGGTGCACGAGCCTCTGTGGACCGAACGAATGGGAAGATGCACGTGTCCAATACCGGTGCACCGTAGACCATGAGCCATCCAGAGTATCCGTGAACCAAGTGCTGTGAGCCAGCCAACAAAAGAATGCCACGTGTCCTCCGCCTGGTGCACGCCCGCGCGGTGGACCGGCCGCCTGCCCGCGCCCCCGCCGCTGCTGCCCGCGCCCTCTGCCCCGCGGCCCGCGGCCGCGCCCGCCTGCCCGAGCGCCTCCGCCGTCTTCCGCCGCCGCCCGCCGCCGCCGGCCGCCGCCGGCGATCGCCGGAAATACTGTTCCGGCGAAACAGTAACCCGAAGCCCAAAAATGCCGCAAATACACCGTCTGAAGCGTTTTCGCGCGCTGAATCCGATTTTGACGTCCGTTTCGCCAAATTCTCACTCTAAAAATTGCCGAAGGCTCCCGGAAGGGTATTCTTGGTCCAAATTCGCGCCGAGTCCAATCTCAATATCCGTTTTGCGCGCAAACACCTCTAAACAACCGATGGGGTCCCCCGATCACCCACGTGATCCATTTGAAGCCCGGAGTCCAACACTTGTGTCCAAATTGGCGCCCGAACACCGCCGACATGCCCCGTAAGCCTCCAGAAGCTGCTGGTCACTCTGTAAAAGCCCCAAATACCTCCCGCACACCGCGTAGGCCTCCAATAGCCACCCCAACACACCGCAACCGCTCTGCGGCGATCCAGGTCATCACACGGGCATTACAGTCCGGACCCCGAACAGAGGTTGGTTCATGAGCAATTCCAGTCCGGACCGTGGAATTTCAGTCCGGACCCCGAACGTGGAAATTGCAGGAATTGCATGAACAATCCGGACCGTGGAAATTTCAGTCCGACCCCCGAATGTCCTCTTTTCTGGAAAAAGTCTGTTTCGTCATGACAGTCCGGACCGCAGTATTTCCAGTCCGGACCGTCGTCCTGAAAAATTTCAGATAAGGTTAGTTTTTGATTCTTATCTTTTTCCAAAGGTTTCTAACCTATAAATAGACACTTAGGGTTTCTCATGAGGTACCGATTAATTAAGAAAACACTCGTGAGCAACCCTAAAGGCTAGGTTTTTATCGTTCTTCTTTTTAGCCTCTTTTAGGTCAATTCGACGGTTCTTCCAAGATCTATCTTTTGTCGAATTGATCTAAACTTTGCTTAGAAATTCTTTTTACGGTTCTTCAATGATAATCTAAGCAAAGGATCACCATTGTAGCCTATATTCTTTATCGGCTGAGTTTGCGTCGTGGATTCGACGTAGCACCGTGGATTCGGTGTGTTGAAGGCGTTTCGTGGATTCGAAACGTGTGCTCGTGGATTCGAGTGGCGTTCGTGGATTCGAACGTGTGCAGTGGACGTGCAATCGGTGGAGCGCAAGATCCGAAGAACTTGAAGGAGGGGTTCGAGTCCGTGGAGTCGGTAATCACCTTGTTATTCTTCTTTTCTTAGTGGATTGTTATTGCGTGTTGGTCCCGTGGTTTTTCTCCTGGATTGGAGTTTCCACGTAAATCTCGGTGTGTTGATTTTTATTTTCCGCATTGGTTTTTATTTTTGCACTGAGATTTGTTTTTAAAATATTACACCTATTCACCCCCCTCTAGGTGTTTGATAGTACCTATTTAGATCCTTGTGGATCCTTAAAAACCAACAATTGGTATCAGAGCGGGTTTTAGGTTTATCTATCATGTCGGGTGAAAGTGGTAATATTTTTAGACCTCCTCTTTTTGATGGGACCAATTATGCGTATTGGAAAGTGCGGATGAGAGCTTTTCTCATCTCAATTGATGAGCGTGTTTGGCAAACCGTGGAATACGGTTGGGTGCATCCTGTTGAGGAAGTAGGAAATTCTACTACCCCAAAACCTCGCTCTAGATGGTCTAAAGAGGAAATCGAAAGATCTTCTTACAATGGGAAAGGTATGAACGCTTTATATAATTCTCTTTCCTCGACTGAGTTTACACGAATTTCTGCGTGTGAAACCGCGAAGGAAATTTGGGATATTCTCAAAATTACACATGAGGGTACTAATCTTGTAAAAATTCAAAAGCTCCAGATGCTTACAAGTCAATTTGACTCTATTCATATGGAAGAGCATGAATTGTTTACAGATTATTACACTAGACTTCAAGATGTAATTAATACATGTGCTAATTTAGGAGAAAAGATCCCGGAGTCGAAAATTGTAAGAAAGATACTTCGGACTCTTCCGGAACGGTTTAGGGCAAAGGTTACCGCCATTGAAACCGTTAGTCATCCGGATGAGATGAGTGTAGAGGAATTAGTAGGTGCTTTACAAACTTATGAGATGACTTTTCCTACTAATCAATTTCTTCCAAGTCTTCTTCTAAGCTTACAGGTATTGCATTCAAATCAACAAAGGAAGAAGATGACGAATCAAGTTCCGACGATGAAATCTCTTTAGCCGAGTTTGAAGAACAATTGGCGCGGATCACAAAGAAATTTCGTCGGAAGTTTTGGAAGAATCGAACCGATGGATCTTCATCCACGAAACCATCTAAAGGATCATCGGGTTCTAAATCCTCTAAACTCAAAGGCGTTGCAAAACCTTCTAAAGAAAAAAAAAAGATGATTTCGAAGGGGAAATCCAATGTTATCGATGCAAAGGCTACGGCCATATTTCAACGGATTTCCTTCTAAGAAATT